>DWFO01002940.1:0-12985 GCA_018246595.1 Mimoniades nurscia nurscia | reverse complement strand
AGCATTTTCCGAAGCGGTGGTAGTTTCATCTTGACGTGCAAAAAGTGTTGTAATGAACCAATTTTGATTAAATGATACTTGAATTTGAATTCAAAATATAACGTATTAAAATTATATGTGCAATATAACTTCGAAGTCACTCAACCAAATGTGCTGAATAGATACGAGTTTCAGCACCAACTAATTGATCTTATCTCCATGGGAATTGTTTAATAGAGGAATTAGTTAGAACAGTGCGCACACGAAATACCTGACGAGCATTAGGAGTTGCGGTATATAAGTTTAATGGGTTTGTTACGGTTGTTTGTGCAGTTTACGGGGTCTTGGCTCGAGTTGGTAATAGTTCTCGAAGTATGGAAAAAGAACAGAACACTACATATTTTATTTATTAACATGTCGCTTTGTAGTCAGCTGTTTTAGTGTCAACTTAGTCGCTATTTATCACATTTGATTGGTGTACTTCGTCACACAAAATAAAGATAAAGTATAAGGCGTAAACGTAATATCACGCCTGTCATCCCCGAAGAGATAGGCAGAGGAATGTAGGACACTCCCACGTTTACGTCCCACTGTGGAATAGGCGGTGAGCCTATAGCTATACCAGGCACATATCCAGACACCGAGTCACTACTAGAAAATCTAAATTAGAAAATATAATAGTGCCCGACCCGGGAATCAAATCCAGGACCTCCCGTTCGGCAGCCGTACTTGCAACCAATACGACCAACGAGGCATAAGGATTATAATATAACATATATTATAGAATGACTTAAAGATTTCAATAATGACGATGGTAGATAATGATTTTATTGTATAATGAATGCATTATCGTGTAATTTACGGCGAGATACCTGCATACATATACAATATTATAATACGAGTACGTAGCATTAAATTAGTATATATATCATATGTATGTATGTATGTATAATGATTATACAGACGACAGGCGACCTTTAATTAATATATGTATATTGTATTGCGTATTAATAACTATATATGTAGATACATACATATATGCAACGCTTATTACTTTTACACGTAGTATAACAGACACCGTTTGTTTCTCAGTATTCCAAGTATAAACTACAGTAGGATTTGAACCCCGCGGGGGACATCGAAATACGATCAATTAGACGGAACAGTTGGTGAACTGCATGTGAGTACGTTATCGCTCTTGGGAAATTATGTATGATATGTTCATAATGCGAGCTTTGAAGTTACGACGTCTATGTATTGCAAAATTATGCAATACACGTTTATTGTTACGAAGAGTTGCACATAAATATGTTTATTTATTAATCAATTGGCAAATTATGTAAACGCTTATTGATGCGAATGTTGATGAATACAGGTTCCGAGGGAGACAGACCATGGCTGACTTATCTTGACCAAATTGGTCAGGCACTAGTTGACAGGGGAAGGTAGAAGTCTCCGAAAGCGGCGTGGATGTATGAAGAGGGTGACAAATGTAAACGAAGCTCGTCTACTCTGTCTCTCTTTGCCTACCCCGTGTGGCAACCAGCGTGATGAGATAATAATAATGTCCATATAGAGTCTAAATTCATGCAATATCCAATGTCGATATACTCGTACAAACGTACTAAAGTGGGATCCGTGACGCGGTTTGTGGCATATGACACGTGTCCGCTGCACATATGCCGGGACACGCGTTGTAACATTGCATTGTGCGTGTTTGTTTTAAATATTATGAATATCAATAATAATTGTATACGTAATCACATTTCAAAATGCACATTGATTAATTACTTATGAAGTGTACTGCATTTTAAATTGGAAATGTGGAATTACATAAGACATTATTAACAACTTATACTAACTAGTCTACTGCTAACTGTTTTATTCATATAATTATGTTTAACAACAGTTGCAAATGCTTCTGGACAGCTATGGCCAGCTCTGACCGTTGCTTGCTCTTTTGCTATTCTCGTCCAAATATACAAACCTTAATGTGCAATATTTTTTTAATTTAATGATATTAAGTTAATAATTCCTTCACCTACACATTAAATATTTAATAATTAAACTTTATATATTTTTATTGCAGATTTGGAACACCTCATGTAATTCTATGCCTGTTTGCTGTAACGTAACGTAACATCACGCTTATAATTGTCGAAGAGGTAGAAGAGAAGTGTAGTGCACTCCTAGGTCTCACCAGTTATGTTTACGTCCCACTATGGAATAGGTCGTGAGTCTATTGCCATACACCGGGCACATATCCAGATTTCAAACTACTACAAGAAAATCTGTGTTAAAAAAATCCAATAGTTCCCGACCTAGGATTTGAATCTAGGACCTCTTTTTCGGCAGTCACGTTTGCAACCTACACAACCAATGAGCCAGTTGCATCAATCTGTTTCCTGCACCTTTGAATTTAGAACATGACATAAAATATAATTGATTGTAACCCAAATAAGTATGGCCATGGTTTTGTATAAAACGTTTCAGTGAGTAATACGTTAGTGTATATTCGTATTCGGATATGTCTACTATGAAACAGCGAGACATGGTTCCGTGATCGCGAGTGACATCGTTGTGGGAATAGCGATACGATTTGTGGCTGCATGTGACACGTGAATTGAATGTCACCGAGAGAACCGCTTTAGATATGTTGAGACATATATATTATGTTACATAAATCCTACAGTATAACAATTAAACCCTAAAAAAAGATTATACGTAAAATATGTGAAAGATCGAGCACAAAAAGCATTTTACTTTATCTTTTACCGTCGATCACATTTTTTCATTTATAATTTGTGTTTGTATAAAAATTAGTATACCTATATGTATGTATGTTTTGCATCGACAAACATAACTATATCACTTTTTATGTTTGCTGTAGTCCAAGTCAAAAATATGTTTGGTTATTTTAAATTAATTATTCATTGTAAAAAAATTCCTCGTGTGCAACATAAAAAACGCAAGAATTATTTTGAAATTGAATTTAATATCACATACATATTTTCCGCGAGCTAGTTACATTGATCCTGCCTATACGGATATAGTCAAAGGTTTTTTGTGAATAAAAATATGCGATAGATATTGACGGTCGCCTACAAATAAGTTTGCCGCACGCGGTGCCGAGGTATCCTATGATATTTTACATGTCGCGTACCACCGATCATTCACGTCCAAATGCCACCGCGCGGCCCTTGCATTGGTCGGAACATATTGTGGTCGTCGGTTCCATACGCATATAAATCGTCGGTGGTATTTTTAGAAATATTTTCCCCGTATAAAGTGAACACTTATGACGTTCTAGTAGCTTTTCTGTATCATTATCATTAACCATTTCGTATTTTCCCCAGATGACAGGGGTCTCTCTTCTCAGAAACGTTACGGTTAGGGCCAGAATGTCTTACACTGGTCATGGGCTAGTCTGTGTATGTAACATTTGTCACAACATAATCAACTCAACTGTACTCAATTAATGTGCAAAAAAATGACACGCATTCTATATTTAGTATTTAATCGAAAATATATTGTAACATGTCTTGGCAGATATTCTGAAATACCTATTTTTTTGTTTATAATTACAAATGGTTGTTATGCTTATGTAACGGTAGGTTGAGACAAAGACTCATCGACCGTTGTGTTGTAAATTTCTTCAGTATCATCATCATCAGCTACTGTAAGTCCACTGTTTGACCTAGGCCTCACCTGAGGATTTCTTTACCATAATCCTCCCGCTGTGCTTGCTGGCTACCGGTCGCTGAGCACGGGTTCTCCCACCACCTACGCCGCTGCCCGTCAGTGTCTATTTGGCTGCGCCACAGCGAGATCTACCGGCATCAGGTTTAGCCGCGCCCAACGACACCCCGGGTCCCTTTTCGCATTTCTCTATTAACTGATATTAATATTCCTAAATAATTTTCCATATACCTGAATATTAGTATTGTAATAGGCAAGTGTAGGCTTAACTGTCATAATAAATGAAAATGGTATATTATGTACGTTCAATAAACAAACAGCAAAGCTTAATACACGCGATCGTAAATTCTAAAACCCGTTCTCATTTCGTTGAATAGAATTCGTTTAGAAAGACGTGCCTTATTCTCGAATAACTATAAATTGGGACTACGATTCCAGTTCTAGAAACTAACTTACAGTCTTGTAGTAAGACCAGGGACTTTGGAAGTAAGATATCTACGTAAGTTTGCTTCTTTGTATCAGTGACGTTTGATATGAAATATCTTCAGTATTCAATTATTATTGGCAGGCTCATTTACAATACTTAGTATTTTTCACGTGGTAATCTTATTCAGTTTTATAATTACCAAATTTTTAATAGGGTAATAAAATGTGATATTGTATTTTTGTTTACAATAATTTAAGTTCATAAATTTAGTGTCTCGTTGGTCGTGTTGGTTGCAAGCGCGACTGCCGATTGGGAGAACCTGGGTTCAATTCCCGGGTCGGGCATTATTGGATTTTTCTAATTTAAATTTTCTAGTAATGCTTAGGAGTATGGAAATGTGCCCGGTGCATGACAATAGGCTCACCACCTATTCCATAGTGGGACGTAAACGTAACTGGTGAAACGTGGGAGTGTACCACTACATTCATCTGCCTACTTCTTCTGGGATTACAGGCGTGATTTTACCTTCATAATTTTATACTTGTTAAACTACACGCGAATGCAAACAACTCCTGATAGACTTAAACTTCACGAAATAAACTTGATTATATTTGAAACTAGTCGCCGTTAATGGTCGGTTACCTTGGGGAAATTTCCTGAACAAAATTACTAGTTTCGTGTTATTAAAGCGCTCGAGGTAAGGTTTCGGGCTTAAAATGTCTAGTTAGTTGAACGAGTATCGGAGAACACAGGCCTAGTGCGCCGTAACATAACTTTACATTACATGCCGCTTTGCTAAACAGGACTTTTAAATATGTTTCAAGCAGTGATAGGATAGTGGAAACTTGTCTCCCATGTCAGAGCTCCTGCGTCCAATGTTTGGGCACGCCGCTACAAAATTTTGTACTTTATTAAGATCCAATATCACTTGATATAGGTAATAGTACAGAAAAATAACGCGGAGATACCTCGGAGTAATGAGTGATGGTCTCCAGCGCGTGTGAAGTCTACCTATACCTACCTATACGTAGTCAACAATAAAATGATAAAAGTGCTAATGATTACGAGCTGTATTTATATCTATATATGTGATCACACAAAAATATGTATCACTTTACTCTCTAAGGCAATTTTACACTGAACAGGCCTTTATGCGAATGTTTCGTGCCACGATATAAGAAAATAATAAAATTATCGAATATTGATTTTAATTGACAATTTGTAAAAAAATACATCTGAGTGTCATAGAGCGGGAACTCTGGCTTTTACATTACACTTATCTTGACACGTTTCTTTAATGCAGCACTTAATGTGACATAACTTTAATGTTGCGTTTTGTATTTAATTTTCACTTGACCCTCGCCCTTATGAAATTTAGGTGTAGCTCAAGAATAGAGTAACCATTAAGGTTGGCTGTTCTTTTTCCGTATACAAATTTTTATCTGATTAAATAATTTATTTATGTGAAAAGCGTAGAAAACAAGTAACCAGCAACCATGAGTAACCATAGTGTTAGAGTTCCCGAGAGCCCTTCTAAATCCGAATCTTTATTGATGTAATGTCTTTTTAATAGCTTAAGCTATTAAACACTTACAGTTAAATTTTATTTTGTCAAGGATCGCTTGCTATTTGCAACTCAATAGGATAAGATTCTATACCTAACAAATATGCACTTTTAAGTCCTGCAATAAGACACATTAAAACCATCGAATTCACGTCCTGACACACACCTATACGACTAAACTAACGATACATACAACCAAAAGAATTATAGGAGTCATGAGAAATCCGCGTTTATTTATTAAGCGTAATAATAAACTTTAAAGTTTATAGTTTTTCTAGAACTAGACAGTTTGTAGGTGAAACAACATATTCCTGTGGAAGCTAAGCAAAAAATTCAATATTCACGGCACTTGGATAGTAGGGTAGTTTGAAGACTTCTAATTACCCGTAACGGTGCTCGTGACGTTTCTAACTACGCGTTGTACGGTTATAAAATCGTAAGAAGTTAACGTCTTACGTCTGAAAAACGCTATAGTAAAAATGGTCACCGTGGAGAGACGACACACTAATTATTTTTTTATTTTTAGCGTAAAACCTTAAAACTGGGGACTTCACCGGTATAACGCTACAGCGACGGCTACCAATAATTGAGAGATCTCGGGTTCAAATCCCGGGTCGGGTACTATTAAATTTTTTAACTTCGGTTTTCTAGTAGAATTTTCTAGTAGTGACTCGGAGTTTAGATGTGTGCCCGGTGCATGGCAACGGGCTCATCCGATATTATATTGGGAGGTAAAAAGTGGGAGTGTACTGCTCTCCTCTGCCTACCTTTCCGCGATTTATAGGCTTAATGTTGTAAACCCTTAAGGAATTTTCATATTTTATAACATATTTTTTCATCGCGCATCATTATGTTTGTAACAAAAGGCCCTTTTGAGCGCAACCGTAAACAAATAAAGTTAAAAGAGTTGCTTTGATCAGCAAAAAACCTTTAATCTTTTGACCTTTTCAAACGAGTTAGTTCCGGAACAAGCGCGATTTGGTAAAAAACAAAATACAGTACCGAAAAAATGCGTTTATAGTAAAACCTTAACATAAAGGGGAGATCAAGGTGTGGAGAAACAAACGAAATCTTACGCGCATTAATACTCTTGTTACGACTATCATTTCATCAATAAGTTTTGTCGTAACATCATGCCTGTAATCCCCGAAGAGATAGGCAGAGGAATGTAGAACACTCCTACGTTTCATCAATCACTTTTATGTCCCAGTATGGAATAGGTGGTGAGCCTATTGCCATACACCGGGCACATATCCAGACTCCGAGCCGCTACTAGAAAATCTAAATTAGAAATTCTTGTAGTGCTCGACCCGGGAATCGAACCCAGGACCTCCTGTTCGGCAGTCGCACTTGCAACCGACACAACCAACGAGGCAGTCAAATAATAAATAGGTCCTAATAAGTCCAAATCCTAATAATAAACAGGTGTTATTAAAAAAGGTGACAGTATAAGAAAGTAAGCCTAATCAGGTTATTCGATAAGAATTAATTTAATTTTTAAGCAGTTGTTAATGTAGGAAACTAATTCATCCTATTAGTTGGCAGTATGTTATTTTAAGTTGTTTCGTATAATCCTAATCATGTTTTCAAGACATATTATTAGTAACAAATAAAACTTACGAGTTATCAGTGACGTCCGTTGATTCATCAAGTTCTCCGATAGTATCCAATGAAGCACCAGAGCCGTCTTCTCGCGGTTCCGCTGGTGGCGGCGGGGGAGGCGCGGTAGGGCGGGTGCATGTTGGGGACTCCGTACTATCCTTAAATTGATTCTTTGGCACGAAATCTATAAGCCGAGGCAATATTTCTGGCATTGAGACCTCTTCAAATTTATCTTCTATTTTGTTATTCATTTCTGCTTCCGATCGTTGCAACCAATTTTCAATACAATTCTTTTTGGTAGGGGTTAACAGGGGTTCCGGAACCGGTGGCCCAGTAGTTTCTGGAATAGATATATTTCTACGTTTCTTTTCGCTAGTTGAACGTTCGATTTTTGTATTTCTCGGCATGGGCTTAGGTTTATCAGAATCGATTTCCTGTTTAGTTATAGCTTTCTCAATTGCTTGGCACATGTCATTTGCTTCGAGTTTATGTATATTATTTTGTACGGGAGTATGATTATTGTTTTTATCGTTTAGTTGAACTTTTTTTGTTTGCAAGATTGCTTCTTCTGAATAAGAATTTTTAATGACAGCTTCATGATTTGCAAAACCGTTTGTAGCGAAACTTTTTTCTAACTTTTTACATTCGTTGTTTATATCCATTTGCCTTTCTAAAAACTTTGCACTGCTCATGTCTTTCAAAATATTAGTGTCTATATTTTCAAAACAATTTAAGACCTTTTGTATGTCGATAGATTTTTGTGGCATTATAGGTGTAGAAGGTATACTGTTTTCTACTGAGCTTGCCATAGATCCTAATCTGTCAACAACTGTAGAAATAGAACTTCCTGTATCATCAGACTCGGCATCTGCAAATACAAGACAACGTTCCCATTCATTCGACAAGAGGTCAATATAGACTTCAGCCTCTGGCGGCATATTTTTTCCGTCTGACAACCGACGTACTAGACGTCTTACTTCTTCCGGGGAACCTTTCTTCAAATATGCAATGCCCTCCTTACTTTGCCGATGAATATGACTGTCAAAAGAAGATTTTCTTGATAGTTTATTTATAGTGGGTATAACCGTATCTTTATCATTTTGTAAAGGCTTATGTCCGTCTATATTTATAAGTGCATTTTGCTCTCCAACTGTTTGAAGTGTTGGTTTGTCCTTAAAAGAGTTTTTCTTTCCAAGTTTTCTAGGCGGAACCGGCGGAGGAAGTGTTGTTGGCCTGCTAATTTCTACAATTTGCTTTGGTGTTGGAACTGGTTCTATATTGTCCATATTACTTTGAGTTACTTTATTCTCTTGTTCAAAATGTCGCACGAGAAGTGTTAAGGTTTCATCAGAATCTTTAAGTCGACGAACGCAGTCTATTCTTGTTAATTCAGAAACTGAAACACCATCGATAGCCAAAATTTCATCACCCGGAATCAATTTGCCCCAAGGTGTCGTAGCGTTTGCTGCAGGACTATCTTCTGCACATGATTGCACCAATAGTCTCCTTACTTTCTCCGCAGCGGCCGAACCTCCTTCGAATTTTAATCCAAGGCCTAGACGCGCACCCCGCGGTCTACATACCACGATTTCGGCGGCTCCGGCTGCTTCGCCTACTGTTAGTACTGTGACAAACCCGGGATCTTTCACAGCAGGCTTGTTGTCGCCTACCGGTACAATGGTGATGAACTCCTCCGCGGCCACGCCTGTCTCCATGCCGCGTATCACGCGCAGCTGTGCAGATTCTATTGCTTCTTTCTGGTTTCAATCTGTCAACAAAAATATTCATGAGCTTGCGTAACAAAAATGCAACGCTTAGAGTAGCGCGCACGATGAACGGCAAGCGAGTACTGTGAAGCCTCTCTCTTTCACCGTTGCGGTTCAGTCGAATGCCTCAAGATAAACTCAGTTCGAAAACATCATACTCCGTTATATCTGCTAGTTATGTACATATATTCGGTTAAACAAACGCACTTTGCATAAAAGTAGAAGGACTTAAGTTCGAACAGCCTTTGCACCGAATGTATATGTTAATTTAAATACTGTTTTATGTGTACAGAATAATTCGTCCTCAAACTATTTTGTAACGCAGAAACGGCTGAACTGAACTGTTACGATTTCTTCGTTGATATGAACAACATAAATGAATGCTATAAATAACAAACCATAATTCGTGGGAAGAGAAGTTCTAATCTTAAATTGCAGTCAGAACATACCCACACTTAACCGGCAATCTAAATGGAGCATTAGCCAAAGTTAAGTACCAAGTTCCTACACAATTATTGAAACTTTCGACGATCAATATGAAAGTAAAACAAGCGTGTTTGGAAGCGCGCCGACCAAACAGTCGCATCATTGAAACGCTCGAGATGTGGGTTAGTGGCACCATCAGGCCAAAACGTGGCGTCTCGTACGCATTAACATATCGCCCGGGGCTGCGGCCCGTTCTCCGCTCCAGACCTGTTCCAGAGGGCCCTGCATTCTCACGGAAACTACAATTAAACGGTAACACGAATTTGAACGTTCAATAAACTAACCTCATATATTGCGTACACATTGCGTACACGTATTTCTGTACACATACGCTACACTATTACTAGTATGCGCGTAATTAATTAATTATTTATTAATTACTTTCTTAAAAAAAACTGACTCTAAGAAATAATAGTCTTACAATCTTACATGTAAACAATATCAGCTGTCGACACGGTGAACCTTTTACGCGCTACATATAAATCCCGGAACAAAACATCGCAAGCGGCGAGTGACCCCGACGGGTGCCTACTTCTGGCCGAAATGAGAACGTACGTACGGAGCATCAGTATTTTCGTTACCGTCTGTTGTTGCGAGTACACAAAGGAAAGAAACGTTGCCGCAACGTATGTGGTATTGTTCAACGATATCTCGTAATTGAATCTTCACACCGTAACCCACTAGCGGACGCGAGACGGATGAAGGTCGCGTTTATTGATATGGGATTTTCAATTTAATCATAACAACACTCGAACACACTCCGATACGCGACGTTACTTATTTTGCTGACGGACGATCTGTCATGAATTTAATTGCAGCCAAATGCAGTATATTTAGCGCTCCACCGATAGCATATATTTTAGTACACCGTCCGTTTTATTAACTAATTAAATGAGCTGTTTATTACACCGACCGAATGAAACACGGAGTTTTAACAAGTAGAAACTGCACATAGCTCAGGAGGAAGTGGGTCAAAGCTATGGAGGCATATTTTTACTGCGAAACGCTTTGTTAGCCTTGTTATAAATCACGTATATATACGAGTACAAGTAGCCAGGTGTTCTAGTTCATTTCACATACATACCGTAATTTGCGTCGAATCAATTATTTTGGAAGCGTAACACGTATTGCTGCTTCACGATACATTTATGAAGTAGAAATAGATGCTGGTAGACACAGTAAACTGTAAATAAGTAAAACATTTTTATATAAAGTTACATTTGGAATGACATGAGCTCGGTAGAGAAGTCGCCGCCGACTTGGCGAAAATACGTTTATAAATGTAACTTTAGATAAGAGGAAGCTATGTATTAGAGAATGGTTATTGTTGACATGCACATACAATGTCTACCTGTTTTGTCCCTGTAGGGATATGAATACTTCCTTTGTAATACATACTTATTTTCAATATTTTCAATATTTGCTGATGTTTAATGAATCTAAGTATGTAAAAAGATTAATCTAATATAAAAACACGTAACATCATGCCTACAATCGCCGAAGCGGTCGGGCAGAGCAGTGTAGTACACTTTCACATTTCACTAGTTACATTTACGACCCATTGTGGAATAAGGGGCGAGCCTCTTGCCATACACCAGCACAAATTTTAACTTCGAGTCACTGTTAAAAATGTTAACTAGAATATCTAAGTAAGATTCTAAGTTTTCAATAGTACCCGACCCGGGATATGAACCCGAGTCATCAGTCCCGTTTACAGCTCTCGACTGGTGAGACAGTAGACATAACATATAAAGCATCGTTGTACGGAAGAAACTCACTGCAAACAATACTTTGATACTTTACAACATAGGTACATATTTCATGTTTTAATCTATTTACGTAATTTTTGAATGCAAAATAACAAATCTATGAATGTGCATGTGAGAGAATGATATTGTTATACACAATACCCTATTACATTATTGGGTAACATTGGAAATATATCAACAAAACATATATAACCAAAACAAACTCTAATTTGTGATATAATAAGCGCTTATTTTGTTGTTTCGTTCTAAAAAACTTTGTTACATAATTTACTGAAACAGCGAGAGAAAATTTACTCTGACACAAGCTAAAGCGAAATAAATTAAATCCCTAATGGATTTCTGTAGGTACGAGTACATGTAAGCTTTTAACTGAACCGCTCTAAATGGTATTGAAGGTATGGGCTAAGTTTTTACACTACCTATTTAATATAAATTTCAGAAAAGCTGGGGACTGTTTTTCGTTTATTCTTGTTTTATAATCGAATAACTTAGAATTACACATTTTCTCCAAAAGTAAAATAGTTTTCTTTCTCGCGACGTCCTAGCTGGTTTGACTACAAACTTTCATTTAATTTATTATAGTAGCCACAGTGAGCATCATAAAATTATGCAACGTATATTATAATTTACATTTTTATAACTTTCTACACATCGTTGGTATAATATCCATCTGTTACTTATATCTACCTATTAAAACACCGTGGAGGAGATGACGACGACAGACGAAACATTACACAATAGAACAGTTCACGAGTCGCACATCACCAACACTCATCTACTTTGCGGACATTCAAGATCACTTTAGTATTAGATATCTTTATATCAGTACATAATGCTGCCGCTGCTTCACAATAAGTAACATGACGATGGGAGCATGGGAACCGACGACCTACGCACTCGTAACAGCAAGTGAAAGATTCATTGAAACATTTCACACTACTCTTATAAAATACGAGTACACTCGATAATTAGATTCAAGTAACTAATAAAGACACGGAATCATTAAATTATAGTTATTTATATAAGTTATATTATACTCTTACACAGTTATATTATAATGCTTCCTCTGATAAGTGTTTTACCGCATTGTTACTGTTAACAATACTAAGTCACATTGTTTGGAGTGCATAGTGCAATCAACATTAAGTATCGCGTTATATAAGGCTAATTAAAATTTGTTTATATCCGTAGTACATACTGTCTCGTTAGTAAAATGGTTGCAGGTGTGACTGCTGATTGTATGGCCCTAGGTTCGATCCTCGGTTCGTGTATTATTGGATTTTTTAATTTAAATTCCAAGTAGTTCCTCGAAATCTTAACAAACTATATATTTTTTATGAAGGAAACTTTACACCTAGTTTTGCGATACAGAAAGCGAATGCTCATCGTTTTAAATTAAAGTGACACAGACAAGGTTCTTTTATTTATTTAGGTTGGCTTGTGTTTAAAACGCGAGACTTATGCTAGAGTTGTTGACGTACCTTTTTAGAAACAAGTCTTTTGGTCTAATTACATCAAGAGTGGTCAGGAATGCTGTTAATCTAGCCAGTTTTAAGAAGAATAGTGATCTCCATCAACTAAATTTAAGAAACAAAAATAAACTTGCAGTGCCCGCCATTAGGCTTCATAAAGTGTCTAACTCGTTTGTAGGTCGAAGTATACGCTTTTATAACAAACTACCAAACAAGGTGGT
>DWFO01002939.1:0-12986 GCA_018246595.1 Mimoniades nurscia nurscia | reverse complement strand
TCGTTAGTTATGGTTACGAAGTCGTCGGCTGCGTATTGTAATATTCAATACGCTTGGTGAAATCTATTGAAACATTTTTTATTATTGAAACCGATGATCATCCGACGTGTTTGAAGCTGATATTTTGTAACATCACGCCTGTAATCCCCGAAGAGGTAAACAGAGGAATGTACTACACTTCACCGGTTACGATCGCGATCCACTACGGAGTAGGTGGGTGAACCTTTTGCTCATTATCCAGATTCCCAGCCACTGCTAGAAAAACTACGTTAAAAAAATCGAATGGTGCCCGACCCGGGACTTGAACCAGGACGTCTCGACCGGCACTGACGCTCCCAACCAACACGACCAACGAGGCAATCACTTTTACATAATAAATAAGGTATTTTTTATGTTGCCGCTGTAACATACGTTTGACGATAACAAATTTAGTAAATACACATCGACTTCGGTCCCAAAGTTACACAATTAGAAAACGTCGGAACACCTGCGCAAGTAATTAGAAAGCTAAGGGCAGTGGTATCGTGCAAATTTGCCTAGGCTGCGCTACGTACACCAACGTTTCCGCGTTTCCCTCCAAATTCCCGCGCGGGCGGCGTACAAGCTACTATGTGGGTACGATATGACGGGACCGGTACCAAAACAAAGAGAAGGGCCGATTTATACCACTTTCTCCAGACGTGTATTAACGACAACCGACTACAATAGCACGCCCTGTCTTAATAAATTATGTCTGTAGGTTTGAAGCAAAACGATTATTTTACGTTTTACCATACGTAGCTTTAAAATTATGTCACCGAATCTTAATACCAGTTAAATCGGTAAACAGTATCGGTTTAAGAATTGTATTATGCTTTTGTACATTTTTCGCTCGTTTCTCTGTTTATTGTTTAAACGTTCCACTGTAAGTTGGGTGCGGGTGTGTGTCCTCACAAAGGAAGAACGGGTAAGGCAGTCAGTAAGTCTTGCTGGAAAAGGGTGGGGCAGATAATATTTTAATAAAATAATTAATAAAAACAATTCATTATTTATTAAAAAATGTGCTATCTATAGTACAAATATAACATACCTACCATTATTTTTCGATTCGAGTTTATTATCATGTTGTCGTATCGGATGTAATAATCTCATCATATTTACAAAAAAATGGAACGTTATAACAAAGACGACATTGCAAATTTTCACTTACAAATAACTTTTGATACAATCGAGATGAAACTGCTCAGTATACTTTTTAGATCAAAGACCTTCATTTGACGGAGGAAATTAATGGGTGGCTTTTGAAATAACATTTTATATTTGTTTAAACAAAGTAATTAAAGTAAGTTAAGTTTAAAGTTGAAGTAAGTAAGGGCTTCATGACAGTTGCAGTCGCCATATGTTTACTTTACCACATATGAAGTTAGGAACATAAGTGTTTCCGTATAAAAAGGTTTCTTTACAATGAAACGTGTACAAGGGGAATGTTTGAATACCAAACGGTGGGCAGTATTACTAACGCAGCGTTAATTATACCATATTCGAAATTTGAATACCTCTAACTATATTATTGGAAAAAAACGATAAGTACTTTTGGAAAAAAAACGTTACCTATTATTTACAAATACACTTTGTGTAACTCGTAAAATAAGAATGTAAAATCCTTCAAGTAGCTACCACATTACCAATTCGTATTTTATATTCGCAGTTTGAACACCACAGCTCTTAATACTATGTATGTGAATTTCCAGTCGTGCTCTGAAAGAAAGACATTCCATTAAAAACAAAGAAAGACTCTGACATTCCAGAAATAACAAACGAAGAAATTTTTAACATTAACTAGCATAGAGAATTTTTAGGAATTCCAATGTTACAAATGTAGATAACTAGAACATTAATTTAAAACTCCTCTAATGTTAAATTTATTGATTTCGCAAATACATTATGTTAGTCAAGAAAACGGACTAAGTTATAACTGGAACTGACTTTTAAAGTAATAATAGGTGCCTAAACAGTTATATAATGTTTATTGTGTTTTACAAAATGTAAAATATAGGCCAGCATGCCATTTTTCAAGTGTTTTCCAGCTCAAAGGAGACGGTCCGTGCATAAGTGCTTAAGCAGTAATTCTACCGCAGTGGCCCACCATGCGAACGTTTTAAAATAGGAATATAAAATAGAGGGAGGAAGTTTAATTCCAAACAACATCAAATTACCTAACAATACCTACTTGGAAAAAAAATAATAAAGTACAGTTATAAGACTTGTTCATTTTACAACGGTATCAGAAAGTAGGTACATTAATTATTATTGTTATATGATTACACCAGGACTCTTTCTGGGTAGACAGTGTGCAGTGCCAAATGTCTCTATTCTCACACACTATTTGTTCGTCAGACATGTGACTGATGTGACATGTGAATAACTGAAATTAAAAATAGATGTTTGGAGCAATAAAGGTTATGATTTTTGAAATCCATTTACACAGACCAGACGAACAACAGACCGCGGGTGTGCGTCATAAATACTTCGCTAAATATGCCGCACTGCTGTTTTGCCGCTCGTTACTCCGCATTTATTACGTTTACGGCAAATTTTTGCTTAATTTTACATGTCTGCGGCAGAAACGAATTAACAACAATCGTATCTTATTATTTTTAGACTGCATGCTGCAAATTGTAAGTAACAATTTTTCAATTTTAAGTAACAATTTTTCAATAAATGGTCATAATTTAAATTTTCATAAATGTGTATCGTTGTGGACGTTATTAATGTATTATTGTACGAGTGCAATGATCTCAATATTATACTGATCTCAATATTATATTATCTCAATATTATATTATCTCAATACTATATTATCTCAATATTATATTATCTCAATATTATATTATCTCAATACTATATTATCTCAATATTATATTATCTCAATACTATATTATCTCAATATTATGTTATGTGTACAATACTACTACTACCTATATTAAATTAAATGAATGAATGTATGAAAAATAAAGCACTAAATATCCTTTTCAACGAACAATTGTTTCATGCATTAATACAATTACGTTATTATTTGTTCATCCAGAATGACATGAATACTTGAATTTTGTTGTTGGTCGTGTTGGTTGCAATTGCGACTGCCGAACCAGAGGTCCTGGGTTTGATTTTCGGGTCGGGCACTACTAAATTTTCTAATTTAGGCTTTCTAGTAGTGGCTAGGAGTATGGATATGTGCCCGGTGTATGGCAATAGGATCACCACCACCTATTCCATAGTGGGACGTAAACGTAACTGGTGAGACGTGGGAGTGTTCCACATTCCTCTGCCTACCTCTTCGGGAATGGCAGGCGTGAATTTACGTTTTTACGTTATATCGTATAAGAAAAAAAGCATTGCGTTAAGACAAAGCGTGACCAAGGAAGATCTTGATTATTACAATATGTACCGCGCTTAACTAATACGTTTTCGAACATATACGAATCTACTCGGGCCATCTCGAAAATACATACTTACGTGAGTTAAACCGGTACATAAGTATAATCAGGTAAATAAACAACACCGTGACATTAAACGGTGAGATAAGATGCTACATATTTTTAATGTTATGTTTATCAGATTTAATAATCTAAGAACAGCTAAACCGCATCACTAGGAATATATCATACCGTGTAATAATAAAACTGGCAGTTGGCATATGACGGAGTACATAGGACGAGCATAAATCCCGCCATGTCAAACGTATGCCGTTTCAACATATCCAGCTACTCGCGTCAAACACTGAATGCGTAAGTAAAGTGAAATGTAGGTATGTATGTTGGTACGCGTGTTTAGTATCGATGAAGTCATTTAACTCTTAAGAAGTAATTACGTCAGCGAACTGTTCAAAGGTACGTATAGTATTTAAATTTATATGTATGTAAAAATGTTTACACCTCAACCATAGTAAAACTAATGAACTATGATTGATATAAACATCGCTTTGAAAACGACAAATGTCAATTTCTAATTGTCTATAGATTTAACTTATAATAAATGATACTATAAATATAAAGTTAATCTGTGATCTGATAAAGTTAACGGCTAATAAAATGAACGGTCAAGAGACTAGGTTTTATGGTTTCTAAAATATTCTTGGAAGTCGCTCTATAATTTTATTCACTTATATGCCGACGTGCTAGGATCCCAAATATTATCTTTTCAGCGTCCCCATTCGTAACACTCCTGAAGAATGTAGTTGTAATAAAGTAAAAGAGATCTATCTAACAAAAGTGAGTCGAAATAATTGGCTCCTAAAGCAGATATCGCTTTGACAGTGTTAAGAGAGCTATGAAGGAGCAGTGAACTTTGTTGACTGGCGTCCCCACACCACACCTGTGGTTCGCATCGCCATTAGTTTCGAGTACCTACTAGAGCTCCAAGATAGAAATCATATGTTTATGACACCGGTGTTATTCCAACGCGTAATAACTATGAGAATTGTAAACTGGGCTAACAGATGAGAACAATTTAATTGTCCACTCTTACGTTTGTTATCGAATTAATTGCAAGAAAATGACATTATGTAACGTTAATTATAAAACCTGTTTAACACAAGTATTGTAATGTCGAATGTGTGAAAATAGCCTTATATCGGAGTTATTAACATACGCCCGAGATATTTTTAAATTTTTAACGTATGTTTGTGAGCCCTTTATAACCAGGGTTTTATAGCTCCGCCGATGTTCAAACACAGTTACTAGAATCATCTGAGTGGATATCAAACGTTTTCCTAGAAAACACTCGCCGCTGAATGCTTAGTAAACATTTGAAGTTACGGTTTAAAACTGACGGTACATTTGTAGCGTATTTAAAATAAGACTTTAAAATGTTTGTATATTTTACGTATCTTTATAGGAATGAGTAACGTGATAACGGTGCGGAATCGTTAACTTTAACTTACATAACTATAATTTTATGTTTAACTGACACTGCAGCAAATGTGTAGTGGCTGTACGGCTAAAATCATTTGCCGATTACATGCTAATAAAAACCCCTATGCATTACTCGCGTAAACTTAAGTGTGTTTATAATATTAATTAAATCTGTTTAAAATAAAAATTATTAATCGTTTCATTTGAATGATCCTTTATTTATGGCGTATGGATCGTTTAAAAACTGTGAGACCTTCATAACTATCTTTTTGCTTACCTTGACTACTTTGACTGTGTATCATAGAGTACTTTGTTTGCCTCGATAGTCCAATAGTCGCAACCGCGACTCCTAAATAAGAGGTTCGGGGTTCAATCCCCGGTGGTATACCTACTATTGGGATTTCTAACTTGAAATTCTAGTAGTACCTACCTAGTTCGGTTTATACATATTTGTGCCCGAACTGGAACAATAGACTCATTCCCTATATCATAAGGTGATATATACGAGTAACATACTCGTAACATCACTGGAGTATATTGGGAGTGCAATATGCACTGCCTACCACTTCGGGAAATACAGGGTGTTTTACAATTGTAACAGTAGAATTTTAAAATATTATATGTAGATATGAAAATGATCAACATTAAATGTATTCTAAGTTATACCATCTTCATACATGAACAGCACGAAATTACACGACAATCGTATCTAATGCAATACTAAAACCAACTAGAGAAACAATTTACGAGTCATTCCAAACAGTCCTAAGCTCGGATACGAGTTATTTATAAAAATATACTAAAGACACGGCAAGCTGTCGTCACTATTCTTAACATATCAACATTTCCACGACACTAACCGCCAAGCTTGAGCGCCAGGTGGCATTATTACCTAATTTGTTACTATGTTTAGTTAAATTGTAAATTGTTTGCTGAATAATATTTTTATTCCGATAATTTTGATGCCTTTTCCTTTGCGCATAAAATATATTGTTAATATTATACGCATCGCAGACGAAGTCGCGAGTGTAGGCTGTTTAATTAAACATGTACATATATAAATAGTCAGACGTTATTCACATTTATTTATGGTTAATATTCATTTGAGAATTTACATAGGTATATTACCTATAATATTCTAAATGAAAACAATCAAAACATTCGTTTCCATATTTTTACAGTGTGATAAATAATAATACAAAAGCCGTGGTCTATATACTTACCTTCTCGTATGTATCCGTACATCATCCAGCCAGTAATAGAGATAGACGCACGCGAAGAACTCGTTAAACATCAGGTGGTAGCAGCGGAACGCTTTATTAAAGTTCGCATTCTGAAATGCAAGAAAGTCGTGTTATTGAGAAACTTTAATATTAAGCACAGCGGTCGGTTGAAGTCGATGCTTAATATATCATCATGGCAGGTCCCTTACGAGGTAGGCAGAGAACACTGAGTGTCAAATATCTATTTTTACGAACCTTACACTGTTCCATTCGAGATTTTATTGAAGTACCTACATATACATAAAGAAGAATCATAAGCATAAATCAATTACAGGGGTCTCCAAATCTGAGGTGCATGGATGAAGAGAGTGACTAGTGCGGTCAAAACACGTCTGATCTGAACAGATAGATTTTCAGCACTCAGTTCCCTCTGCCTACCCTGTAAGGAATCTGTCATGACCATGCATTAAAATAATTCAAAGCCAATAAACAAGAGGACATGTAGATGAGACAAAGTATAATATACAAGTCTTTCTCCCAGTACACCTATTCTGTTTATATGAGGCGAATGTACAGGTTTCTCCAACACACGTCAACGGATATTGCTTTTGGTCGAATGAGGCTAGCTTCGATATATTTAACTCGTGGCGCACTGAATCTGAATCATACCGGGCCGCGGTAAACGGAAGCACTCAATTTTACTTTCGAAATCGTCTGTCTGTTGCTTTTGTACGAAACATTTGTACAACGACATATCTAACATGATCCCACGATGTTTAAGCTGAGAAAACGACGTTAGTGTTGAACGAAGCTGTGGTTGAACAATAATAATTTTGTGTATTATTCAGTATTGTGTAGTTATGTGGAATTACACAATTTGAAATATACATGGTATAGATCTTACGTTTCTGTTTGACACTTAGGATCTTTTGTGCTCCCTTTAAACCCTTTCTACTAAGGGATTAGGCATGACCGTATAATAATAATAACAACCTCATGGATGTATTAAATGCGAGCCACTCAGTTGAATGAAATAATCTGGATCATAATAGCATAATTGTAGCTGCTCAGTAATAAGTTTAAACGCACTCGTTTCCGTACACAAGTCTTGAGCAAAGCGATATTTACCTTCAAACAGCACAACGACACTGCACGTGGGTACATCCTTGAATCCTTAGGTGCAAAGTAGTGGGAGAAATTACTCGAATAAGAATAAATGATGACAAGAACCTCCGCCTGAAGGAGTCAAAGAATGATAATAGATATAGTCATTTCAAAATCTTATATCGTATAAAAACATAGTTACTACCTCATAATGAAACGAGTCTCATTGAATTCTACAAGCAGTTATGTTAATGTACAATAATTATAATATTATTACAATTGTTACATTACATAATCACGCCATGGCCCCTAAAGAATATTTAGTGAGCACGGCGAATATTAACAATGAATGTCTTAAAGTTTCGCTTGATTATTCAACATATTATGTTTCATGTATACTGTTAAAAGCACTTTAAAAAAAGAGAAAAATACGTTCATCACGAAACAAATGGACACCTACTGGCACTGTGACGGTACTGACGGTTCACACAATAAATAGCGGTCGTTAGAGCGAAATTCCCGAGGACCATTATGCCTAGCGACAGGGTTGCCAACATTAAAAAAAGCTTGGACACCTGCTAAGCTTTTTTTAAAGAGAGTATATTTATTTACGCTTGCGGAAACGGCACCGCAGCATACATTACTATCGCTGAGATGGCGTAACACAATAAAAATATATGTTGGACGTTTCCATCACTGCCATCTAATCCTAAAGTAAGCCTACTAAAATAAAATAACTGCTGTATGTTAATATAATATCTATATGTAGAGGTACTCTTACAAACAGCTACTTAATTTAAACTATAATGTTCTAACATTCTTGCACTATACAGCGTATATAATCCAAATGAAGAAGTATTGTATGGAATACATGTAATAACGGCAATACTTGTTACTACAAGTTACTACTATGTCACCAGTTATAAAATGTATGAAATCTTGCCTCAGCCGTGTGTTGTACAATGTAAATGTATATAAGACGCTTAATATTCTGGTTTACCAGAAGGTTATCAAAACAAGTCATTCTATTCAAGAGGAAAATTCCTTGGTATAAAATCTTCACGATTTTCACACGTCATTTCGATTTTAAGTGTTAAGCACTTGTCACATTTTTTAAATATAGAACGTCATTTGATAAGTAAACGCTCTGTCAGAACAAAATACATAAGTAAACATTACGCAGGCAAGTAATCTTTTGGTTTCATTTGTTTTGTATATAAAAAAAAGCACACATACCTATATGTCACACAATTGCCATCTTGCATTTTAAACAAATAATATATACGTATTTTGTAATTGAAATGCTGGTGGGTATGTTTAAATAAAGAAATTTAAAAATATATTGTTGCCACTGTCAATACTAACTTTACAAACACGCCAACCCTACAGCCTGGACCACTGAGACCCTGTTATAAGATTTTCACACTAATTACAACTTTTGTGCTTCGCGTACGCATTTTCCAACTTGACTTCCACTAAGTCCCACTAGTGTTTTAAGCGGCGTAAACTGGAAAGTCGAGCATAGCAATGCTCATACAACATAGTTTTATAGCGGTAAATTATGTTTATTCTTATTGCAATGTTGCAAGGATATCTTTAAATTACCCAGATGACGAGTTTTGATGTTGTCATATTTAAGTATGATTTTGATGTTAAATAGAAGCCTACTTAATTGTGCAGACAACATTTTTAAATTATAATTCAATATAATATCGTACCTATTACGATCTATAATAATACTAAGTGATATAATAACGCAATTCAATTTGTAAGCAAGTGCCGTCCGTCTATCAGTGTTAACAATGACATTCTTCGGACCAAAAGCAGATGTGAACACCAATAATGGTGTGTCGTAACGCGACTACATTCCCACCTTTGTGCAATCAGCGCTAAAGCGTAATATTCTATTTGTGGAGCTTAATCTTTGCTCAAGAAAAAAAAAACTCAATTAAGCCAGTACGATAGATATCGTGATATAAAAGCATTGGAGCTTCGTGTTCGTTGTAAAGAGCAACCTTGGGAGGTCAAGGACCGACGGAAATGATCGTCATATTGTATCGAGTGCCAGGTACCATTACGGACTTGGGCCGCGCTCTCACTGCGGTCGATCGTACACCTTATTCCGTGTTTGACTCAAATACGTCACACACACAAAAAAAAAAATGTTACATGTGATCATTCTAGATTTTTTATCTAGTAAAAATACTTTTAACGATTGTAAGCCTTCGTTCAGGCCTGTAATCCACGTAGAGGTAGGCAGAGGTATTTAGTACACTCTCACGTTTCATCAGTTAAGTTTACCTCCAGCCATGGAATAGATGGTGAGTGCGCGGAGAGGGGATTAAAATTTATTTATAATTTTCAACACCAAGTACAAGTAAAAGTTCTTTACTATTTTTATTTAAATCAAATGCACACTAATTAATACATTTTACAAATTAGCTGTTTCAAACGCAATCCTAACAGACTTCAGTAAATGAAAAACATTGTTGAAACACCATAGAAGTGAAAATTTCTGTTTACGTTTTAAAACGGACTATTTTGAGAAATAATAATCCAAAATAGGTATGTATTTTGGTGGCAACTGGAGCGTGGAGCAGGTGTCAAAACTGTTGCATGGCAGATGTGGCGCATTTGTGTCGAGGGGATTACACAGAGGGCGTATGAAAAGAATGGTGGTTGATTTGTATTGTTGTTACAAACAAGATACTGTAACGTTTTATTTATATTAGTTATACATTATTATTATTATTAAACACTTTATATCCAATACATATAATAACAGAGCATATGATTCAAACCGTTTTGAGTCCCGGTGCTGAATACAAATTTATTAAATTTGTATTTATAATGAAATATCACTTCTCATGCACAACATTTAATATAAAGCAATCGTCGAGTGCACGATTTGATAAAACGGCTTCCTTCACCGCAATAAACAATTCGGAGCTTACAGCGCGACCGATTGTGTTTGATCTACGACCATTGTATGATATCCTTATTAACAACACACAATGGCCGGAGGCGGCGACGAGCGCTGGCCCTTGAATACCTCTTTCGACTGAATTTGAATGAAAGAAGGGTCGCTAAATGCATTTATATCGTCCACACTACAAGCCAGACTTTTTTCTCTGGAGCAGCAACGTGACATCACGCATGTATTTCCCCGAAGGGGTGAACAGGAGAGTGTAGTACAGCGGTGGGATTATAGGCAAAAAATCCCTTATGAAAAGCTAAGTCTAACAGCGGAATGAGCCGGTCATGATAATGATGATGACTTTGTACATCCTCTATCACCATAGTTTAGACCGCCCTTGAGACAATAGATTTGTTCCTTCGACGACCCTTACATTATAAGATACAGCGTGTGTGACTTAGATAACAACAATGTGGGTGCTAAATAGGCGTTCATAGAAGAGATTTATGATAACATTGTATGGATGTCGATGGTACGAGTCCCGCTGATAATGAGACAAAACTTTGGACTAGATCACAAGACTGTGAAATAAAATAATTCAAACATATGACACGAGATGAAATATGCTTCATAATTAAAGCCCTTAAACATTCAGTAAGTACATTTTGTATCAGCGTATCTAACATCAAACTGACTATATTTATGCAAAATCACGCTTCTAATCCCCGAAGAGTCAGGTAGGAGTTTCAACAGTTACGTTTATGTTCCATCATGGAGTAGGTGGTTAGCCTATTGCCATTTTGCCATATAACTGGCGTATATGCAGAATCCGAGCCACTACTAGGAAATCTAAGTTAGAAAAATCCAATAGTGCCTGACCCAGAATTTAACCCAGTACCTCTCTATTGGAAATCATGCTTGCAACCAACGTGACCAACGAGGCAGGAAGGCTTTATATTTAATTTTTAAACCGAATTTATATCCGAAACTTTTTATGAAATGATTGATGTAACACACTTGCCCCGCGCGGTACAGAAACCCTCGAGATTAATTGCTCTTGGCCGTCACTCATCAAGTTAATGGCCGCGGACGGTTCTATGCGACGTCGCTTCCAATGTACGTCCAAACCGCTTATAATAGTGCTGCATAGGTATGATATACAAGGACATACAATTGATAATAAGGAAGACACAGACTGCCTACTGTGGGACCAGATGGCCGCGTGTGGCGATGTCCTAAGATATTTTCCAATCATTATTAATAAATTATTAGATGTATCAAAGCGAGGACTGCAAACGTGATATTAATTATTAACGTTACTAAATAATTATTGCTAAAATGGAGAAATTAACAAACATTCAATGCTTCTAATTATTACATTAATTCTGGAAACACTAACATACCGTGCGTAACACTAAAAACGTCTGTAAATAAAATAATGTAATTAATATTAGACAGATTACTGCTGGGACCAAACCGTGAACAGTAGCTAGTAAACGATTTGTATTTGTAACGCCATATCAAACCACTAGGGGTTTACACACGGCTAATATTGTTTGAAAACAATGTTTATTCATAGCGGCAGTCACGTTAGTTACGATAGCATGCACGGAAGAGTGGTAGGGATATTCATAAACAACTTTGTATAGCTCATCGCGTACCTAGCTGACTAGGGTTGGCAAGAGAGAGTTTATGTTGGGACACATCGCTTTAAGGTACGTGACGTTTATGTTGAAAATTAATATTAACGACACATCCCCTAACCGTGGTTATTTTAAATATAGGTACGCCTTTAACATAATAGTTTTAAACTGTGCATCTCACTTCCCGGTCTGCAGTAATAGCTGAGAAATCCACCCTAAGAATTTATTTTCGAAAGACACTTTAGTGATGCCGGTCTTTAATAAAGTTTTAATGGCCATAGCAATGCTAACCGATTGGTTTGCTTTATTTATCTATTCAAGGGTGAACCGCCCCCAGTGTTGCTAAACTTTGCAAATCCTTTTTAAAATTCAACCTGGATAGTGTTACAAGCGCGTCAACATTTTATATTATTAAAGGCGGGGACAATCTTTAAGGATAGTTCATAAGACGGTTTAGCATTAAAGTTCAGATTTCATTTTGCTATTTCTAAGCTAAAGTTACACCATTTTCTACTTAGACCTTAAAGTTTGTTTGAAATATATGCAACTTCTTAGTATTTTTATACATCTATAGAGATACGAAAGTACTACTTAATTGAAAAATTTTAGAAGTTATTTTTAAAGTTCTGTTATTTTAGTCCCTTACATATCTCTAGAGGTACAAAAAATAGGAATTGAAAATATAAACTTCGAAATTCTTACGTACAAATGATAAAGTAATTTTATTTAAAATTGTATTTAAGTAGTTATTTTAATTACGCATTAGTTATTTTAAGCACATTCAACAAACCTTATTCGAATAAAACTTCCAGTTAATTCAACTCAATATATAACATACTCGTATGTTATCTCTTGAATAAAATGTGTAGTTAATTTAATATTCCATGGTTACTAGCTTCGTCACCGGCAGTGACCTCTCCACGCGGGAGTTAACTCGACTCCATTTTCTCCATTCATTCGTTCCCATATCCGGCACGTTCCCATCACACGTAACGAAATGTCGACGGCTTTTACAAATTGAACTCAATTTCGACGATCCTGATCGCTGACCCATAAAATGGAAATGCGAAGCGACGTATAATGAGGAATTTTAATACTCGCCCTTCTAATATTAGATTCGGGTGTATATATATACTACTCAAAACAAAATAGGGCCCACCACGTTTTTTTGCATTAATTTCAAAATACTTACAATCATTCCGTTCTT
>DWFO01002938.1:0-12990 GCA_018246595.1 Mimoniades nurscia nurscia | reverse complement strand
ACCTTGGGGTTGGCTTTGACCCTAAGGGTCTTGAAGCCTTCATCGGAGGCGCCCCCCTCTGGGTGAGTTGAGGGGGGTAAAACATACGTGAGTCTAGCCGTTTAATTCTCAGTCATAAAAAAAAAATCGGTTACCTCTCAGAATGAGAGGGATTATACTCTCATATTCTGTTACGGTGCCGAAGTGGGAGTTAATATGTTAATCAAATGTCTTGTTCAATAGAGAATGTACTTTTTCCAGTTATATGTATAATTATGTAGTTGCATTAATTTGAAATAAAGTATTTTGATAGCTCTGAAACAACTTTGCGCATATTTGAAATAAGAACACTAAATTTTAAAATGGCGCTACTATCTCAGATTAAAATAGCAAGATATGTTATACATGATATGTTTATTCTACGCTCACAAAAACTGAAGTGATTTAAAAATGTTTCTTAGAAGTCGTTAGCTGAGTTACTCGTATCTGATAAGAATACGACCTTTGGGAAATATACTAATTAAGTATCGTTTTTGTTACAGAGTATCAGAAGTTCGTTCCAACGTCACTACCGACGGAGTGCTAACAGTGTTAATTTCCGTTATGGGTTTACCATCAACGCGAGCGCAACTTGGTCTACCTCGATCGCAAAGGCTTTCTACACCGGATCTCAAATACTTTTCCCTTCATAATTGTTACGTGGTACTAGCTATACTATCTAGGGGATCTCTCGTAGCCCAAAAGGACACGCCGTGTCGATCAACTCTTGAAATATCAATGGAAGGTTTCATTAGAGGCCCTTACGAAGTATGTGCGACGTTGTCAAAGTACAAAATTGACGACACGAGACCTATTTGCATAGTACCTCAATTAATTGAATCAGTCGGGTCTTTAGAAATGAAATCTGGAATGAAAGGTTTAAATTCAGCGCTGGTTGGCGTAGCTCTAGGTTTGATGGTTATCGTAATAGGTTTGGTTTGGTTTGTGAGGAAAATGTTGAAAAAGCCAACAGAATTTCAACCGCACAGATGCTTTAGACAGGAAACAACACAAGAGGAAAATCTAAGAGCAAGCTACGTAATGCTTACGGCCACTTCTAAAGTTTAAAACACAAGAAAGTTTACAATTTCGCTAGTCTTCCAAATGTATTTTTGGGTGTTTGTAATATTTTAAATAGTTAATATTGAAAATGTTATTTCCATGTAATTTGGTAGCAAAAATGCTGGACTAGTCTTAAGCCAATATATTTCTTTCTATGATATATTTTGACATGAAATGCACAATCATGTCATTGTATGTGTGTTGATAATAATTTGGGTAAAATAAAGTTTTGTGCTCTTCATTTTGTTATTTATATAAAGTGGCTTCGGTTGAGGCTAAATTCTCCATTAAGAGGTACACTCGTAAAAATGCTTTTGTTATGACTCTACCACAATGTTGGGCCTTATGATAAAATGAGCTACTTTATTTAAATAATTTGTTTTCAAACTCTTTGTATGTAATAGTACCATTACTTGCTGCAAGTAATGTTATTTCTCGGTAACACTAAGATAGTCTTAATCGAGTATTCCGAGAATATTGTACATCTTTATTTATAAATAATTATTACTTGTGATAAGAAACTTAATTGAACCACATAGTTAAATGTTTTATTAATATCATCTATATATATTTATAACTAGACATTGACATATTATTAAACAAAAACTAACTAATTTGGGAGTTACTTTTATAAATGACTGAAAATTTTATTGTTTTGTGACTAATTTTATTTTTATATCGCTTTCTAAACGTATAACTTAATATCTTCTGTGAAGATCGCTGTTTTACATATAGATTTAAAACCTAATATACATATTAACACGAGGCTCTTAGCTATGCGAATGAATGTTTGTTATTGAACTAGAACGCAGACAATGTGTTAGATATTTTGTTATTACTGTCTTAGTTTATGTTTTTCTTATATTTTGTGTTGGCGATCTGATATTAAGTAGTTACTTCGATTTTAGTAATGGCTTTTACATATACCTACATATTTAGCTAAACTTGAGATCTAAGTTGGAACTCTTCAATTCTTTTTATGTCTACCTGCTATTCAATTTATCTACTTCATTATCTTTTCGTATGTCACTTTTGAAATTCAAATAAAGATTTACATGTACGCGTATAAATATTTTTCTAATCTAATATGTATATCAGGGCAATTTGTGCTGCTTAGCACTACATTACATTAGTAGGTCTTGCTTCGATTGTCCATTTCTACTTTGTGTGTTCTCGTAAATCTTTTACAGCGTTTATTAGCTAAAAGTGAGAATTACAAATTTACATTTTTATAGAAAATCGTGCACATCCATTCAGATTGATGTTGATATAAATAAATAAATTTACGCAGCGTAAAGCACCGTACCGTGATTATAAATTATTTATCTCCTACGAAGTAAACATATTTTCGACATAAAATTGTATAAATTTACGTGCTGTTTAGAGTATTAAGTTTTCAAAGAAAGTTTTGTTAGTACTATGTTCATTTTTAGACGTTGCCAACTCAACGTATAGTAATGACAGCATCTGATATTGGTACGTCAATTAAAAGAAAAAAAGGGTTTGATTACATTTTAATGAAAATACTTCACTGTAATTCATAAACTTCTGTCATTAAATGTAAATAGGATTAACCTGACATTCCCGATATTGTCTCTGAATTTCAAATAGGAAAAGTTGCGACATTAGCTTTCAGATGAGAGCCAGGAGTTTTTTCTGTTGGGATATAAATTTCAATTTTTATTTTTATTACCTCTATCGATTTTCAGTACTTTTTGGATATGTTGTGCTGATAAAGTTCTGAGAACTTATACCGCGTCTGTGTGAATTGTATGTCATATTTATTTTAGACGTCTAAGTACACCACAACACTCGATAGGCTGTTTTCTGTCATAACATCTTGACTAATGGATACACCCAGTTCAACTTGTTGGATTAGCATGAAAAATAATAAATATATATCGACATTTTATTATTTCAATAAAAGTAGCAACTCTAATATGCATTACAAATATATTGGGTATTTTATATATAATATTTTAACAAAATAAGTCGAATCGCAGGTTATTAAGTTATTTGTAATTATAGTAACTTTCGTTTGCGATTTTGTAAATGTTTTGAAGAACTTTGGTTCTGCTTTAATTAGTGTTTAAAACATGTAAATAATATAATTTATGGATTGCATTTTTTTTTCATTAAATAAAATATTAACATATTAGCTGTTTGTTTTATTTGATATAATCAGATATTGAATAGTAGTTTAGAACAAAGCATATACTTGAGATTTCAAACCCATTAAACAATAATAGTTCAGAACAGTTAAACGTGTAATTAGGCTTAATGAAAAATGTGACTAACGGATCCAATACAAAGCATAATATGCAGTCTTGATCCCATTTTATGTTAACTAATAATCTTCTTAACATTTCAAATTAACGGAGCTAACTGACTGACTACCTTATTGGTTGAGTGGTTACAAGTGCGATTGCCGATCAAGAAGTCCTGTGTTAAAATCCCGGGTCTGGCAATACTGAATCTTTTTAGTTTAGATTTTCTAGTAGTGGCTCGGAGTCTGGATATGTACTCGCTTTCTGGCAATAGGTCCACCACCTATTCCACAGTGGGACGTAAACGTAACTGGTACAACGTGGGAGTGTCTACTGCCTACCTCTTCGGGATTACAAGCGTGAAGTTACGTAAGTAGGACTATGTTATAAATCATAATAATTTACATTAATCGCTGGTTTTCCCGAATGAACAGCGAAATGTCAAAAGGTGCGTCTGCGCACATTACACTTCGAACAATAGAACGATCGTCGCAGTACCAATTGAATCGTCATGGCGGTCGGACGGGCGGTTTGTTTTATAATTCTTGCATTATCATGTACGACAGTCGAATGCAAAGTATTCACACGATGCCAGCTGACTCGCGAGCTGTTAAAAAACAATTTCCCAAGGATGTACATGAGTAACTGTGAGTTCCGATTTTTTTTTCAATGTGTCCAAAAGTTTTCAATTGTATATATATTATGATGTGTTTGTAACGGTCTGTTACACAATGTATATCGTTGATAATAGTCAATAATATTGCACTATCATTGCGCGTGAAATTTTATGCAATAGTGTGTGTGTTAAACGTGAGCGAATTATGTTCCATTCTGTTACCGTTTCAGTTTTAATGATTTTACATTACTTTACGTAAATACATACATAGTATATTATCTTTATTACACGAGACATATAATAAGCAAGGCGATATGGTAACCCCATGCAATAATCTCTCGGTACATAAACATTGTTATGTTTATATGTATATCTTTACTTGACTAATTAATTTTCCGTTCAGTTACATAATACTAGTACCTATACTAATTCCATAACATTACTTTTTTTTATTTAGTATATACACATATCTATATTGTACAAATTTGAGATCGAGAGATCAACTTAGATTGGTCAGTTACGATCAGCAAAAGGTAGAATGAACCGTGTTTGTAAAGCCTACTTCCTATACATATTTAAACAAGAAAAAAGTAACTTCACGCCTGTAATCCCCGAAGAGGTAGGCAGAGTAATGTAGAACATTCCCACGTTTCACCGGTTACTTTTAAGTCTCACGATGGAATAGGTGGTGAGCCTATTGCCATATACCGGGCACTTAACCAGACTCCGAGCACACTTCTAGAAAATCTAAATTACTGACAATAATTAATCAATTGTCACCCCGCTTATATGAACTAAATACGTGAAAAAATCAGACGCTGATTAAAATTAAACACTGAAAATCAATTTTCCTGGGCTGTCGCGGTAATATTGAGGGTGTGTTCTTTGGAATTAATTCGTTATCATATTAAATATCATTGTTTATTTAATATCGTTTTTATTAAAAAAAATATTTTAAAATTGTAAAATTGTAAAATTGTAAAATGTAAAAGTAATTGTTTCTAAATTTTCAGGACACATGATATTAAGAATATAATGAGAATTTAAAACAGTAAATAAGAGTAATATAAGTCCGTGGAAATAATCAGACAGCCAATAAATTACACACCCTTAACAGAATTTCCAACTACATGTTTATGTAGATACATTTCTATCTGTATCATTGATACACCCGGAGACAGAGCAAATATTTGCGTTCATAACATGACATAAATATTTGTCCTGCGCAGGAATTGAACCGACAACCTCCGATTCAGCGGTCTGGTCACTAATCATTAGGTCAACAATATAGTCATACCTACAACATATAGTCATACCTACATATACATATATGTTTATAATTTTATTTATTAGGCCTTTATGATACTGTAACACATGTTTAACAATCTGTTTTTTCTAACACCATCCGCCATCTCACCACATTCTCAAAATTCGATTTTGACCCCAAACTGAAACCCACTAAGTCCTTGCTCGCAGCGCCCTAATGTACAATATTTGGCCTATTACTACCCTAGCCCATTGATTTATGGGTTATGAATCAACCCCCTACCCCCGCCATTACGCCTTGATGTATCGCCCTGATAATGAATCCAGCAGTATTTTTGGCGTGTGATGGAAATATGAAGGGTGGTGGTGAGTTATGGGGGTTTTGTTGCTGGCAAGTTATGGTACTTTGCTATGGGTAGTATTGCCAGAATATTGCTATGCACGGAAACTATGTATAAATCCAACTGTTACGTAGTTCAGAAGTACCTACCTACAGAAAAAAAAACAATTTGTTACATAATTAATAATATATTCAATAATATATATAAATATAATATATATAAATATAATATATATAAATAATATATATAAATTAAAAAAAAATAACCTCTTTTAAAATTACTATCTAAAAATACATCCTTTAAAAATAACGATACTTATAAATTATATGTTCAAAGTAACTGATTAGTACACTTAGACAATTTACGTAGCAAACACATTTAATAACAAATCCATATGAGAACTGTATAGTACTCCACTCGACACAAACTCGATTACTACAATACAATAAACAAAACTGACATTTCATTCAATAGTACTCACGATTGACTGACGCGCGTCAACCCCGCGTAAGATAACGACGGCTCTGACAACTGACGAAGGATCTCCGATCGCGTCGAGTGAGACGGGAGCAGTTCACTGCGTTAATGGTTTGACAAAGATTTAAAGTGTTCTCGTATTTGTCTAGCGAAGGGTTTCAATTTACTCGCTTGTTTTGTATGTTGACAATACTAAAAAATAAACGGCCTCGTTGGTGGAGTGAGTAAAAGCGCGACTGCCGATCGAGAGGTCCTGGGTTTAAATTCCGAGTCGGTTAGTATTGGATTTTTTAACTTATATTTTCTAGTAGTGGCTCGGAGTCTGGATTTGTAACCGATGTATGGCAACAAGCTCACGCCCTGTTCCACTGGTGAGACGCGGGAGTATAGTATAATGTTCTACCTACTACTTCGCGAATTATGGGCGTTATTTTACGTTTGTAAATTTCATATAAATATATATAAAGGTGTGACAGAGCGAAATTATAAAGAGTCCTGTGTCTAACAGTGGAGAAATATAAGGGTTGTCGACGATGTTGCTGATAAATATGTAAATGGGAAATTTGAAACGTTCAACTTTTATGTAGTGTTATTCAACTTTTTCAACATTTACTACGTCAAAAGCGCCGTACTAACTAAAAAAGACTGAAGCTAATAAAATCTTTATTATAATATTCGTCTTACGATGGAAACTATGTCGTTTGTAAAATTTGAAATATTATATAAATTGGTATACAAATTTTATATTATGTTTGTGAACTGACAATTCCTTCAACGACTGTACGTCGTGATTGTTTGACGCGCGCATGTTATCGTTAATTTTGATTTAAATCATTTATTTATTAATCCAACACTAGTAACGATTCTTCCTATGTTTATCTAGTAATGACTTTTTCTGTAAAATCTGCGTTCATTGCGACATTAGTTACGTTAATTTTAATAAACGTATCATCACATCTATAATCCCCGAAGAGGTAGACAGAGAAGTGTATAGTACGTTTCACCAGTTACCTTTACTTCCGACTGCGAGGCCCTATTGAAAATTTTAATTCAGATAAATCCAACTGCACAAAAGCCGAGATTTGAACCTAGGACCTGTTCGCCGAGAGTCGCGATTGCAATCACCTGATCAACGAGGCAGGGACATAGTAATTTTAATACAAATATCATTTTTGTTAAGAGTTATTGAGAAAATTTATATGTTAAATATATATTTACATACGTTTCAATTAAACTTAAAGTTGAACATATAACATGATGTATATATGCGTAAGTATTAAGCCACAGTGCAACGGAACTGACAATTCATTCAATTGTCGTTCTAACTGACCGGTGTCCACTCGCTCAAGATAATGACAGATCAATCAACAGAGGATCACGGATTGCTGATACGACGTTCTACTTTACCAGTGTACCGCGCTCTGGTAATCGAGAAAAGCACCGTATATTTAACATACTGTAATTGTTTTATTTTTGTACACTGTGGTATTCACAGTTGCTCAGTATTGGAATACTGTATCTAGCTTTGCCTACATAAATGAGACTGTGTTGATAAAATCGATTTAAGTGAGTGACTTAAACCTTCAAAAAATTATGGGAGATGAAATTAGTTTTTTTTTTAAATTATGGCATCTGTTAGGTCTTAGAGGACCGCGCTGTGAAAAGGGCGTACTGTGGGCGGCCAACTGGAAAACGACCAGTGGGACATCCGAGGTACCGATGGATGGATGGAGTACAGAAGGACCTTGCAGAGCTGCAAAAGTCCAACTGGAAGGAGTCTGCCCAAGATAGACGCGAGTGGCGTCTCTTAGTGTCAGAAGCGAAAACCCTCTTTGGGTCGCTGAGCCGGCGTAGTAAGTATCTGTTAGATCTTGATTTTTTTAAATTGTTGCAAAAACATACTACAAGGGTTCATATGGTAACAGCTTTGGCCCACACTAGCATTTTTTTAATGTTGGGGACAATGGACACACAAGTAAACAAAAGTTCAAATATTCTGTGGTAAATGCATATACCTACATATATCATCAAAATATCAACCGAGTTATCGAAAGTAGTTCCGAATTCTCAGCAAAACAAAGAAAGGATATAGAAAAATCCGCTAAACAATTCTTCAAGTGAAAGCACACAATGATAACGGTTATAATATTAATCAAGAAATCAACAATGAGATTATTCAACATCATCGATACGTACGTCGGAAGCAGCCAAACTCATTCCGCATACAACATAATATAACTCGACGCAGAACAGATGTTAACTAGATACGGCATGATTTTACATTGAACGGTTGCTATCGGTCAGCGGAGCTGGTAGCGCGACAAGACACTGGCGGTGAAGGTAAAAGGGACGACCGCGACGAGTTTAAACGAAAGTGCAGCCTTGGCTTAAACTGTGTGGCAAATTAATATGGGCAATGTAACAATGGAAAAACAATAATTCTAGCTCAAATACATTTAGCAGCTTTTTAGAATTCATTGACATAGGAAAAATCAAGTAGTTTTAGTAGTGCCCGACCCTGGAATCGAACCCAGCACCTCCCGTTCGGCAGTCGCACTCGCAACCAACACGACCAACGAGGCAGTCAATCTGTATGGTTATTCAATACTATAAAGATATTGCGTCTTTGCTGTGTAACATATTGTGGGCAAACATGAAAAATGAATTCACTTATTATAATGTATAATTAAATTAAGTTTACGAATGTATTTATATTTTTCGCTTTTATATGAATGAATTGAACGAATAAAACTTTATTTAAATAAATTCCATTTGAATTTGAATTTACATGTTTAAGACAATTGTATACAGGTTTGATAAAAAAATATTGAATTGGTTATGGGTACGGTCATGTGCACATCATCTAGCACGTATTTCCCTGAATATTCAATATTCAAAAGCTGTGTTTACTTATACCTGTATTATTAACGAAATAATTACACGATGCTATAACTATTATTTACACTACGATTTCAGTGCAAAACGTATACGTTACAGGCGCGAGACTCGGATACCATGTCTACTCGTAATAAGTTCTATGGGTGAAATATACGGCAAACATAAATTTCGTTAATGAGCGACGTTACCATGATTTATCGCCACTACACGCGGTAGATTTAACAAAATCACGATATTAAATAACGTGTCGCTCAGCTACACGTTTTTCCGTGCGGATTGATTAAATAGCGCGCCCTCATCACCATTATAATTAAATAAGCCTATTGGATTCGAGGAGAAATTACTTTCTACTTACATTTCCAACGATAAACAACCATATGACTTTATATATACACATATCAAATCGTCTTCACTCATAATTGCTAACAATGTTTTTATATTCAAGTGTAAAGTGAAAACTTTACCAATGAGTGAATTCTCGACACATCAATTTAATAAGGAACTAAATAATGTTCTTGGAAATGCAAAGACATCGATAAATCACGATGCATAAAATGACTTATGTCATACTCTTGCTTTGCACGAAATTGCAACTGTATTCCTTTTCCTAGCTAATGACTAAACTATTGGATCTTAATCTGACACTAGCTTACTACTATATCTTAAACACAGGTTGATATAGCTGATCCAATCGTCTATAGTTATGAAATTAAAAATTATATCAATGTAGTTAATTTTTATGAAAATGCTGAAATGGTATACACGTTTATCGAATTATAAATCACTCGCAAGCATCTTGAGGAGTGAAACGGGCAGCGCAACAAAACGTGCCGACTTTATTTGCCATCACTATCTAGAGTCCCGACTGACATCCACCATCACGCCTAAATCACTCAGAGGCGACATTATCAGAAACAATAAAAGCGACAACGAAAAACTCGCATCAGGCCAACACTTCGTAAATCCAAAAATTATCTTGCGACACCAGAAGATATGGGTGACATATTTACGACGCTGGTTTAGGGTATAAAACTAATCCCTGGTACGGGAGGGGATCGGATGGGGAGAACTTTATTTCTACATTCGTCACATAGTAGCCGTAAATTATCATACTCCGCTATGATATGACGGGGGCCGCCCATTAAAACGCGTTTGATTTAGATGGGGCTATAAAATTGATTTATGCCTTCACGCCAACAAAACCCGTAGCACTGAAGCAACTATTATATTAACATTTTCGTGGATAACCTTTTCGGGGATGCAAGGTCATACGTTGGATGCTATGCAAGCTGTTTGTAATCCAATCCATCGACAATAAAGGCGAAAATTCATTGGCTAGCTGAAAACGGATTAAGTCTTTTATGATTGAAAAAACTTATTCACTCGTGTAGTGCATGGAAATTTGAAAATGTTAAAAGTGCATCTTGATACCTCACCATAGAGCGCATATTGCATTGGTCTTGTAGTATGATCGAAGCATTGTTTTTGGTTATAGGGTCCCTTGTAATTTCGCTTAGTTTACGACCTAGTGTTGAATATATTTTGTGACTAGATATGAGTATTCTTGATTGGACCACTGATTAAGCGGTAATATAAATGTGCAACCCTGTGACGAAGTTGAATGTGTATTAGGTAAAATCCGCATGCCCACCGTGGGGGTATGGCAAAACTCTTCACGTGGGCTTATGTCCAGCTGTGGCCTGAGACAGGCTGTAAATGAAATAAACACATCAGAAAATTTGGTATAACACGCACTTGTGTCATACTGAAGCTAAAACACGTGGCGTAGACAACAGTTTGCATGAAATTCGTAAAACACTGACCGTATATATAGAGAATTTAACGTCAGTTAATAGCCCTGAACCTGACTGTTGCACTGGAAGTTTTTGGTTCGATTACCGTTCACGACAAATAAATGCTTGGTAATAGTGACTCTTTATTCTGGATCTGTTTGTAAAATTGTCTACCATATAGCTATAATTATAAATTTCAGTAAGTAAGTAAGAATTATAACGCTGTGATGAGTGTTATATATTTAGTGACAAAAAGTGTGCCGGCTTAGTTGTGACGTTAGAAAGTGGTAATCAAATCAAAGTGTGTATAAATTATAAAATATTTATTTATCACCATTATAAATATTTCTTTAACGCCTACATCTTTTTCACATCGTTTGAAGTAATTCTGTCGAGGATTATTACGTGCTCATGATTATTTAGAATATATACATTGTTCAGGGTAAGGTGGAAAGTTACTGGATTATGTAGGACAGCCCTCGTGTGGGGGATCGAGAAAATTAAACTCTGCAATGCAGAAGACTATTCGTTAGGGTGACACACGCTAAAATATGAGACGTTCCACCGAAATCACCAGAAGTAGAGATGCATCTTCATAGTTATCAGCCTATATCACTGTACTATGTGACATCACACACAATATATAATCTTATGCAAAACAGACCGGCCGGTTCGTTTATTATTTAGTTATCCTACCTGCTGCAAAACTGAGTTAATCGGTTTTATTCGCGCTTCTCAAACTTAGGAAGGTACATACAGGATTTCTTAAGATGTCTAAACGCGCGATACTAAAGCGCTCGTTTCAGGAGGCTGAATGTGTTTTCAATGTAATATCTCTGCGCGAGGTTGATCAATTTATGTTCCAGGTTGGACACATGTCTCCATGGGCGGCAGCAGCGAACTGCGACTATAGTCAGCTCGTTTTCTGTTCTCTGCCACATAAAAATACAGATAGCGGTAAACGTTAGCGTTCACTTATGACTGTGACACAATCAGTGACTTTTTTATCGATTCTTTGTGTCTTGTGTTTCGTGTTAGCTTGTTGCTGTGGGTGTCTAGTGGGAAATAAATGGTTTATCTCACTTTCTTTGTATCTATCGTTTTATGTTATTGTTACCACAAATTTCAAGCTCACGCGCAGTACGGTGTTAATTTTGATCATTTTACCCTAAAGCGGTAAAGAAACCAAATCTGCTCTGATAATAATATCAGTAAAATGACACATGTTTGCGTTTTATAAAAATATACTAGTTATTTCGTATAATATAAGCATATGATGATACCAACGTCAAAAGAGTTTTTGAAAAATCTTGTCTTTTTGTTTTTGGCTCAAAATCAAAATTGGATTTGACAAAATTACAGAGATATTAGAAGTCATCGACGAATCCTAGTAATAATGATTTTGTACTTTAAATCTAAATAAAAAAAAATTGTAGTGCCCGAACTGGGAATTGAACCCGGGACCTCTCGATCGGCAGTCCCACTAGCAACCAACACGACCAACGAGGTAGTCATTCGGTTAGTAATTTAATTCACAATTGTAGTAAATTAGTACATTTAACGGGACAAGAACAGATTATAAAATGAAAAACAAAAACTGATAAATGTACATCACAATTTAAATAGTTCGATCATATTACTTTCAAACATTAAATCACATTACTTATTTTAACGACGGCGTCGTCGAATGGTGTCACAGTTTAAAGAAGAGATCTGTTACGGACATTATCTATCTATTTTATGTCTGACTCACATATGCCATTGGTGACGTACCTGTGCGAGGAGAACATAAAACGATTGTACCAAATGTCCGGATTGGATCGAAAGCACTAAAATTTATTTATTCCTTCCACATATTAAACCGTAAAACTTTGAAGTGTCAAATGTTGAACGAGACTGTACACATGTGTAAATCACTTTTGTGCGTGGTTGTACTTGAGTGCGTCGTTAAACTGATCGATAAAAGTGTAACATAAGCATTGTCAGTCCACATATTAAATTTATGTACTTTGGTAATGCTTTATTTACAACATTTTATAGCTTATGGAAAACTTAGAACGAAAATGATGTAACTGCCTCGTTGGTTGTTTCGGTTGCAAGCGCGATTGCCAATCGTAGGTCGGTTACTATCGGAATTTGCTAACTTAGATTTTCTACTAGTACTTACACTTTTTATATTACGTACAGCTAAAATGACAAGGAAATTAAAACAAAGTATCTTTTTCTGATTATTTTTAAGATTACAGTATACA
>DWFO01002937.1:0-12991 GCA_018246595.1 Mimoniades nurscia nurscia | reverse complement strand
GGTGAAACGTGGGAATGTTCTACATTCCTCTGCCTACCTCTACGGGGATTACAGGCGTGAAGTTACTTTTTTTTTATAAACAAATATGTATTCAAATGACCATAAAAATAAACATATATTTAATGTCATGTAGTATTGTAAGTACTTAGATTCAACGGAAGAAAATAGTAACTGAGTACAGTTAAAATAATGTTTTCAAAAGCACAATATGTGCCTTGCGTAGAAGGCAGGCCTTGGGTAGAGATGAGTTAGTCAAAGTTATTTAGAACAGCCAGCATAAACACTGGGTAAAGCTCTACATTCAATACTCTCTACATTACGTTACTCGTTATATTACATTACTCTCTACATTAGATGCTGATAAAAACTAAAGCATTTAAAATATTTAAAAAACCCTAACGTACAAAATAAATTCGTGTGAACGCACCCTCCAAGGTGTTTGTTTTTCACTGAAACTGTACAGGACAAATTGACGCGTCACTCAGCACCCATCCCTATTCCTCTCCTGCACGACCGTATTTTCTGCTCGCTCGCTCTAAATAACGAATAACAAACATAATCCGGATTACATCGCGAATCATTTGTCGGAGGAACGCAGAGCGTTTTGATAATTGATCGCTTCCTATCGAATTTTCTTAGGCTTATTGTTAGCACGATGTAAATACATATAACAAGCTGGTACCATTCTCTGAGCTCAATAACAAGTTAAATGCTATCAATTGTGTTCTTATTACGATTCTCGTACAAAGAACAGTTCTACTGCCCAGCAGACTAGCAGCTTAATTCTAGACAATACGTCGAAAAGTAAGTTCCAGCGCCTGATTACATACCGACAAATACTCAATAATATTTTGTTTTTAAATTCTCCAAATAAAGTAAGCAAGTATAAATTACGTTTCTTCAAATACAAGGTTACCAAATAATTACCAACAAAAGTGATAGATAATCATTGAAGGATTTTCTTATAACAACAAGCCTATGACAGTTGTATGATCAGCATATGTACCTACTGCAACATAATATACGGCACAAACATATTCTTTATTTTTTTTTACATTGCGTGACATCTGATTCTGTAATTTCATTATCTCAATAACTACAAGTGGACTGCCTGGTTGGTCGAGTGAGGTTGCAAGCGCGACAGCTGAGTGCGAGATTCTGGGATCGGTACTCGGATTGGATGTTGTGTGGATTTTTCTGACTTGAAATTCCTAGTAGTAGCTCAATTTCTGGAATTATTGTGCCCGATGTATTGTAATGGACTCACCGCATATTTAATGGACGGACCTATAACATAACACGTATATCTACACAACTCTGCATACCAGGAAACACAGGCCTGATGTTTTATAAGATATTTGTAATTATCAGTAACTTAAACTTAAGAAAGTGATGACAGAAGAAACAATCTGTGTTAAGATTGCAATCGATTGGTGATTAAAAACGCTACGTAACGTTAAATTGAAGACAAAAAATTATATGTTTCATGACAATTTTATTTCGCCATAATCATCATCGTCTCCCTGTTTAAGTTCATCGCTGGGCGTAAGCTTACTCTAAAGGTTGTTTGCTCATAACCCCCACGCTATGCATCGGGGTTTGGGGGTTGCAGAGCACGCCTTTTCGCACTGCTGAAACTGCTGCCTGTCGAAGTCTAGAGCATTTAGCCGTACCTCAACACCTGGGCCGGTCGCGTACCGCGATCAGCCAGCGCCGGGTCAGCATGGGGTTAACGGGCTTGTTCCTTTTGCGCCCCGACAGGAATAAACAATGTAATCTAAGAAATAAAAAGACGGTATCACGACATTTTTATCATTAAGCGAAATTATCACAGTTCGATTTCTAAATGATTATTATGTAGGTATTGAGTTCTGTAGGCAACAGTAGTGACATCTTAGAGTTTTTGTCTGAACTTCAGTAAAACGACAAAATACGTTCTTACAATTTACTTCATAACTAACTATAACGTAATGAAAAGCAAATTTGCTAAAATGTTTCTAACTTTCTACTCACTGGAAACATTTTACAATAATTTTATATGCTATCACTTACATATATTCAAGTTCAATTTAGTCCATCTAGTGGATTATTAGAGAATTAATGAATTACGATTCGGAACGTAGTTCAACATATTCCCGCTAGATGACGACGTATACTGTGATCGAAAGAGTTTTAAAACAAAAGAATAGATGGCGCTAAGCATGTATCTTTACAGGTCCGCTTGATTATTTGATAATAAAATTATCCTCAGTACTTTTTATTACGAACAAAACTTAAATAGGCAACGCTTATACTTCTAAGGTAAAAGTTTGTAAGATAATCCATAATACAAATAAAAAAAGTTGAATATAAATGTTGTGATTTGGCCTGCACGGTATCTCATTTGTACAATATTTCTTTTAGTAAAATTGATACGCAACGTTTGATAGAAAATAAGACAAATCAAATTAATCTCTTACTTTTATTAGACAATAATCGTTTTGGAACATTCTTTTTACTGCGGTAGAAGTAATTTAACAGAAATACTTAAACTTTCGCTAGAGGGCGGTGTTGGCTCCAGCTGTATGAAAGTGAAAATTATTATGAGAGTGTTAACATTTAAATGTTAAATCTCGTTTGTAAATAAAAATATGGTTGCCATTATTACAAAATCTTTAATATCTACCAATCATTTCTCTATGGTGTGAACAAACTATTCACTTTTGACAATTATTTCACACTGCATTAACGTAAATACATAAAAAGCGAGCGGGAATCGAATGTAAACTCGACAGCCAGTAGGTATGAGATAAAGCAAGCGAATACTTATTACTATGTAATACAGTTTATTATTGCACTGGGTTCAAAAAATATACTATACAATTAGCAGCTACACAAGTAATTAATGAATTATTGGTCCGCTGTTTCTTCAGCATTATTAAACATATTCATCATGGTCATCCCTATTGACCCTGCTGTTAGTTCCCTCTCAGAACGCACGGCTAACTTCAGTCGGCCACGTTGGCCAACGGGTGGTCGTCAAGCGTCCACTATTTTATTTATTGTTACTGTTATTATTGTTACTGTTAATAATTGTTTGTTACGACTAAATATTAAAATGTTATTAACTTTTTGTGAGCATTACATATCAGTGTGTTAAATCTACTTTTACTTGCCTGAAGATTCAGAAGTAATTACGGCAGATATAGTTAGGCAGTTGTTCTTGATATGCGAGTAAGGAAATTAATAGAAAATTGTGAAACAGAGAAGAGATATTTATTTATCAGGGTAACGCAGAATAGAGCCACGGGTTTTAACTTTTATGTTTAGGAACTTTTGTTGAGGAGAGAATAAAGCAACGAATATGGTGTAAAAGTCATTCTACTTCGACACTAGTGCTACTTGAGCTAGCTTATGATTATCTATGAAGTTTATTTATATACGGACTTTATGTATGTTGAATACCTACTACTGTGTTAACAATTGAAATAGCATAATATGTGGCCATTCGCCGGTACCATATCAATGAACATATTTTCGTCGTGTAGCTGCTATTAATACTCAACACTTAATGTATATACAAAAGTGAAAAGAATTGGCACATTTCCAAGAGGCATGAGGTTCTTACAACTATTTATTCCGTACTCTATTGGTATTCAGCACATAAAAAGCATACAATTGCTCAGTAACCGCAAAATAAATCGATGTGCAACAGTTTGCCTCAAATCAGAGAACACGGGGGCTTTCGTTAATTCGTAATTAAAAAAATAACAATCTCGCATACTTGAGTATAATAATTTGTACGTGGTCGAACACCGTCGTGTTGCCACCGAATTGCACACAGATATGTACATTAATCCCTTGCGTTGAGGGCGATAGTTGCGTGCACGTCTGGTGGACGGTCTGCAGTGCTCATCGTATACATTAATTTTTCACACAAACTCAAAATTATTCTACTTATAAAATAATATACAGTTGTCACATGACCTCCATTTAGTGGATGTGAAAGACTGATTTTTATTTTCAATTCGAATTATAAAAAATGTATGTAAATACAAGGTAATTCTTTTGTTTTCGTTTTGCCGATCGATAATTAAGCTTATTCTAGATTTAGGAACTATAACCAATTTGTAAAAAAAAAACAATAGCATTGAAATAAAATCTGCTACCAAATATAAATAATAACAAAAGGTTGTTTGTAATTTCTCAGTAATAATTTAAATTTTATCATTGTGGTCGTCTTTGCGTCTGCACTATAGAATCTTTAACTGCGGTTTCACATAGCTTTAATTAGGTACTGCGAAGTACATATTATATTACTACAAAATAATTATGATAAAATTCAACGCTTTCTTGTGGAACTTCCACATCAGATATCTATGAGTCATTCCACTGTTGACATGAGTCTTTCGGAGTAAGCAGCCAAGTAAAAATTCAAGCCATAGTCTGCCACAGATCGTCTAGGTTGACTTCACATTGTAATAATTCTATTGAACTTAAGTCGGTAATAAATACTATTTTCTTTGACCATTTTAAAAAGAGTGACAATAAATTTTAAATATTTATGTGATTGTGTTAAATCAGATTGCCAGGAATCGAACCTGAGACCCTCGAAATGAAATACTAAGATCTGAACCAGCTGGTTTTTAAAACTATTATAGATCATAACTGATCTTTATTAATACTTAGGATAGGTAAATCTGTCACAACGACTCGCGTATTAAACGCAGCCGGACATGATAGGTTACGTAGCAACGTTAGGAACACTGTTATACTCACGCCATTTAAAATACAAATACAAAACTGGCTTGCGGAGGAAAGATTTTATATTTAGAATTCATAAACAACAAATGAGTGTTGATTTTTTCTGTAAAATATTGTTTTTCTTTTGACGTGTAGTTGGTTGCTAACAAGCAATAAAGCGTTATTGAATGTTAACATGCTTTCCACAGAAATGCTCGGTTCGTTATTCAACTCAAATTAACTGATGTATGTATATTGCCTGCCCTACGCTTTATTGCCTGCTCCCAATTTCGTATATACAATGTAAAAAAAATGCTGCGTTTGTTCTTCCTATTCGCGAGTGGATATCATACACAAAATAAGACAATTGACTAATGAGAGGTCACAGAACAGCCCTAATCTAGTCAGTATACATTCACATTTCGACATCTCTACTCAGAGTCTCATAGTTCAGTTCCTTCACCTCCTCAGGACTGAAACTCTTCACCGACACCTTCCCCGCTTCACCCAGTTCAGTACTCGACAACTTATTGGTTATTTTCGTTATCGAGATCCTACTCTCTATATCTGCATCACAAATTGATTCTAATACAACGCCTTTTTCAACCCTTCTGGGTTTCGGCACGACCCCTACAATTGTCTTTGTACTTCTTAACTTTTCGCTTAGTAACTTATTACAATTCTTCTTTGACATGTCCAGCGCGAGAGGGTCTTCCTTGACGTCTTCCTTCTTCTCCTCTGTTGCTGGTTTGTTATGTTGCTTCATTTCTGCTACTTCGGCATTCGTCACGTTGTCCTTCTTTTTCCATTTCGTTCTTCTGTTCTGGAACCAAATTTTAACCTGGAAATGAGAAAAGATCGTGTTGTAAATTTATTCAATGAAGTTATGTTCAAACATTTTATAGGCTTGTAGCAGAACCGTTTGTCACGTCAGCAACACTAAGTTTGTTCTGTACAGTTTGAATGACGTAGACAGACACGATGTAACCCGGCCATGCACGTTGGGACATGCCCCTATCTGTAGCAAGACACTCTCATGTGAAAATTAATTTAATTTTCACCTTTTACGCCTACAATCAATCATGTACACATAGCGTCCGCTTAATGCAACATTTGTGTTATGAAACCACTATTAGTTCCGCTGGCGCTGTTTCTATTGCCCCTTATGTATATCTCGTTTGTTTGTATGCGTAAGTGCTTACAAACAGCTATACAGCTAATTAAGGCTCAAGTCCTATGTCAAGCTTGACTTTGTTTATTTGTTGGTGACAATTTTTTTAAATTGGGTTCGATAAATTTTGTTATTTTTGTGCAATATTGTAAGTAGTGGTAGGTATTTAGCGGTCAAAATGTAACTTATCCGGAAAACATTTAAATCATGATTCTATTTTAAATCATTGTATATTAATATGGTTACTAAGTTACAGTTTTTATATCAAGTGTGTCTTTGGTCAACATCAAACATTAATCCCTTTAACACCATAGAACAACACATCATCTACGCGTATATTTTACAAGTAATTATACAAGGAATATCCATTCATATACATATTTAAAATTAATTATCCATTAGTAACATTTTAATAGTGCATAAAATATTCAGATTCTAGCTGAGCTCTATGTAGAATATCGTAGTGATTATAATGTTATAAATTGTGACCGTAACCCATCGCTCCCCGTCAAGTACCTGCATATTATATACATTGAATTCTCTGCGACAAATTATATGAGTATTCCCGTAAAAGTGAAAACAGTAGGTACTGTTAAAGGTACAGCAGGTATACTCGTAGATTCAGATTCATACAAAATCATGTTATAGTCGTTGGTGCTCAGTGTTTAAGCATATTTGACCGGATTATGAGCCTGAGTGATGAAATTGGGTAATTTTATTTGTTTGTGGATCGAGTCATGATTGATACGAATGATAATTGCTACTATGTATGTACCTACGCATGCGAGCGTGTGTATGTGTGTGTGTGTGCTTGCGCTACAAAACCTTAATTACTGACTGATCGATGATCGCCCCGGGGAGAATAGGGATGTGTTCTTTGTATTACGCCTTGTCGATAAAAATACATATTATTCAAATATGATATACCTACAATAACATCACTGGCAGTAAATGTTACACATAAAGTAGGTACCGTATTTATCACTTTTACTTTCATTGGTTTCATTCTACATATATGTATTTTATACATCTGAGTGTTGTAGTATAATAAATGTGAACAGTGATAGAGACTTGGTTTCTCGTTTCAGACTACGCGGGTTTGAGGTTCACATTTGGACCTCTATCTCTTTACATAATTGTGTGCGACTGTAACATTCAATAAACTCGCTGAACCGGTAAAGGGAGACATCGCCACAAAACTTGCACAGCTCGGAGCTCCGTGTAGTACCTATTCTCTGCGGCGTGTGACATTATCCAACGTGGCACTCAATGGAACGAAAAAGTTAACTTTACGTTCTGAGAGGAGATTCACGTTTAGTAATAAAATAGTAAAAGGTTAGATAACCATGAAGACAAATTGATATGTTGTGAAATGTTTTAACTGTACGTAATAGACGCAGTAAATCCAGTCCTGGACACAATCATACGCCGTCCCATAAAGTGTTTTTATTAACAAACCAAGTAGCGTCATAAGCACGACGTTTGTCAACGAGTTGCTATAAAATCGCCATTACGCCATTACGCCGTACTAGCGGGACTTTTAGCTGTTTTAAAGATGGCTCCTCCAAAGCTTCATATTATGGAACCATTTCCATTTTCACAATTTGATATTGCACACCATCTAATAGATGCAGTTATTAACATTATCCCCAGCATTTTTTCTCAGTCCACTGTCGGACATAGGCTTCCCTGATCAGAGCTTCTGCTCATAACCTCCAAGTAGGTTCAGCAGCACAGCGGTTAAACGAAACAACCTACATATAGTGTCAGCCATGTTAAGAACTATTATTTCATTCGTTTCCCCTGTTGAATACAGGTAGGCTTTTACTAGGGGAAGGGTTGAAACTAGTGCGGAGCGCTGGCCAACTGTGTGTTGGCAGACTAGTGAGGGCCATATGATATAGTCATTAGGTACAAATAGGACCGAAAATCGATAAGCCGGCGCCGCGGCCAGATTAGCACAATTAACCTAATTATTGCGTCCACGTGTAATCCGCACCATTACAGGGTCCAATAAGTCGCTATCCGGCAATTAGTTAAATAACCGGACAATTCAGCTTTCCCAATTATATACATATGTACCTACATGAAGCGTTTGTAATCGATTGTACGTTACTTACATCAGTACACTTCACGTCAGCTAGGTAAGCTGTTTGGTAATAGGTGAACGGATGAAATACCTACGCAATAAGCATATGTTGGCGATTTATGCATGTAAGGATGTATGGATTTAGTAGTATATAATTTTAGCCCATACATGTAACAGCCTGTGCACAAATATATCGCAGTAATGTTGTTGGTACTATTGGACCGGTACGCTACATGCGAGGTTTGCGCTTGGTACTGCCTGCAAGCATCTATCGGAAGGATCTATCTGTGTAGTTCTCGATGACTGTCGGGTGTGTCGGCTAAAGTCTGCTGGTATAACTGCCCATGAGACAGATTTCTCCTTAGCCTCGTTCTATGTATAAAAATGTAAAAACTCTTGTTTAAATAATATTTTAATAACCTATACATGACAATCTACTCCAAGTTTAAATCACACAACAGATGACTTTCACGTAATAGAGCTTTGTACTCCTTTTGCGACTTTAGTTGTTTGAAAACATTGAATTGTTGCAATAGCACTTAATTGGTGATAGAAGACCCGTGGTCAATATTAGGACGATGAAAGGGATGACGATGATGATGTTGAATTTTAAAAGTTTCAGGTTAGACACATAGGGTGGACGCTGGCAGCGCGCAGTGACGCGGCACTTCCGTGCGTCGCGTAACAACTGACATTTGACGCACCGCCAGCGATCATATGCACGGGTAGGGTGGCCACGCTTCTTAACGTTTCTTATGACTAATCTCATTTATAAATAAATATATTTATAGCTTAGGACATTTCCCATACGGCGATCTGATCTCAAATTATGCTCGCAGATAGCTTGCGTTATAGTAACCAAACAGCCAATAAACCACATTCATATATGTATATATACATATGTTACATTTATATAGTTATATACGTAGATGATTTTTTACCTTTATTACTAGTGTAATCCGTTTTGGCCTTATCATTTTTAATTAAATTTAAGTCTACTTTAGAAATATTTACGCTGTTGGATTACCAAATAAATAAATAAATAAATAGACATCTAGACACAGAAAATATACTTGAGTTCATTCTATAATTATTTGTTCCAGGTGGGAATCAAACTCATCGCCCCCGACTCAGCCGTCAGGTTTACAAATGGATGTATTAGAAGTTGTAAAACATGCCGTTGTGCATTAGTATACAGGCAGTCAGTGTAAATCGCAGCTCGCGCAATGGCCACCGAATTGATCCGTCTAACTCGTGAATTTCACTCGGTGCTTGTGTCGCTCCGAGTAGGATGACCATTTAGTTTTTTAGTTTATTTTTAGTTTATTTTTTCTTACATATATTATTATAATTTCGTTGAGCCGAAGTTTAAGAGGATCCAATAGCCACTACTACCTGAACAGCTCTATTGTGGCTTTCCTAACATACGTTCGTCAAATAAATCTCCTTTAATTCACTGAAGGATATGGATGGCCACTGCCAAGCTGTGCTACAACATTTGACAACATTTGGTTGACTTGTTAAGGTCATAGGTCCAACACATGTTAATCTTATATATTCGTGGTTTTTATAGTATAAATTTTAATATACTTACACGTATGCAATATAAAAAAATGAAGCTATTAAATCTATCATGTAAACCCAACAGGGGCATGCTATTCCATATGAAAATGATATTCAGTAAATTGTATAATGTTTAACAAACAGAAAATGTGGTGTAGGTACGTAATACTGTCCTAGTGAACTAATAAGACGTGGTTGCACTCACAGTACCTTCATATCGCCGTACAGAGCAATCCACTTGCTTGCAAACACAAAGATAATTATTATTGATTGCGCTTTAGGGCTGGCAGCGCGGGCCTGGCACGTGTCAATAGGGTTGACTGTTACTTGACACAAACCCTAACTAAAAAGTGGACATTCTTTTATTATTAGATTGTGGAAAAGAACAAAACTAATAAGCTTATACGTACACGGATCAGAAACATGATAGTGAAATCCATCATGGTTCAAGAACTTAGTACGTATAAATATAAAAGAAAATACCTTCGTACAAATACTTTGCTATTAAAGCTCAAACGTCGGCCCCGAATCAACGCCCGGCCTTTGTGCCCGATTGGGAATTTATTCCACAAGAAAGTCCAGTAAGTAGCAGCCCTGCAGTGGAAGACAGAGACAGCGCTAGTTGAATGATACAATGCGGGTTATGTGTAACATGTCAAAGCTCGCTAATTGTACGTCAGTATCGGAGGGACGTGCTAGATGTCGATACAATAATTGTATCGAGACTATGATTAAAGTGAACACAATAATTTGAGGCGGATAGTTATTAAAGCAAGCATGTTACAATGCCTTAATGTGTACCATAATAATGGCCTTCGGTGCTCGCTGTCTACCTCCTACGATACCGGGCGTGATAGTATAATAATTATGACATCGTTAAGCCTAATCTCATACAACTCATACGCGGCCAACCGACCAAATATTAAACAGAATCTCTACTATGATAAACTGACAGCTTATAAGCATGTTATATATAAATGACTATATAGGCACATATGCAGATACTATATACATATGTAGGTACGAGTACATCATCATCAGCCTATTGCAGTCCATTGCTGGACATAGGGCTTCCCTAAGGGGTGATACCCAAAACCCTAATATTGTGCATGCGGTTAGATCAAATCACTAAATGGGAATGTATTTTTGATAGGTAACCAAAACATAAGCTCTTCACGTGTATTGTACATTGTATTAATATATACCTAAGAAATATGTAGCTACCTACGTCTGCCTTCAGGCAGAACTGACATCGCGAGCCTCCACTGTTTAATACCCGAACATTGTACGCGCGAAATTTAGTGGGTACTGTTACGGACTGTATTGTATTAGATTTTTATGTATGCCTCCTATTCCGCACCTCTAGACACAAAAGTATTTGAATTAGGCGAAAAAATCATTGGGTTGATTAACTAATCATTTGTCCTTAGCTAGACACACATACATATTTTACAAGATAAAGCAAATTTTAAATGCGCTTGTGTACATTAGATACATCATGTCATAGTACCGCAATCCACGTGTACGATATCTCGTCATAGTTGTTTAATTGTGTATAATTGTTCTAGTCGCGTATAATCTTCAGCCGCATAATTGTATGCTGGATTTAATTAAGCGGGAATGTATGCCTCCGGGAGTGTACACGGGTCGAATTGCTCCAGTTAAATAACTTTGGCTTTGATTATAGCCAATGATAATCTCATTGCTAGACATTGCAGCGGGGAGGGAACGTTCCCGAGCGTCATTCTGAAAGTAGCTGAAGCCCACGGACACTTGAGTTCACAGTTAAATATTTAATGAGTAAAAAAGCGAACACTTTTGATTAAGACACACTTGGTCAGCTTGGTAGACAGAACTTTAATCGTTCCCGTTTAAGAATATCTAAGGGGCTAATGAAGATACTATAACGTCATGATGATATACTGATTAACGCAGAGCTGGTATACCCCTGTAACTTTATAACGCATAAAAACTGATGAACGTCCACGCTTATTTCTAGAACTTGTATTTTATTGAGTTAAACAATCAAAAAGCATGTGCACTTTTCTGTGAAGCGGTAAACATACGTGCAGTAATATTGTACAAGAGAATGAGGTGTGGTCTTTAGCAGTTGACTGCCTCATAATATCACATCCGTTATTAACATTGATTTATACTCTTACTACCTTTCAGAATTAAAACAATGGATTGTAGATTAAGGCGTCTTTTTGCATAATAAGCACATTAGAAATTGGTTTACATTCAATTTATGATTCCTCAAACATTCTGATATCACAGATATTGAATTACTAAAAGGAAGAGATATTATTTCAGAACTCGGCTTGTTCCACTCGTGCCAACCAATGCTCTATACATATTTAATCTGTGGTACTTTCAAACGAAATTATTTATTGCCGCAAAGAAAATAGAGTTCGATTTCAACTGATGGAAACATTTGGAATTTTCCTCCAGGCGAGCAGGTTCGGGGAGGGCGCGTCAAAGGGGATTCATTCTGTTTTAAATGTGAGTCCACGACTTACGTTCAAAGCAAAGAACTAACAATTTATTATCTCTTTAAAACATAGTGTACATTTTTCCTCTTTATTCATTTAATATTAACTTTTTGTTTTACATGTTGTTATTGGAATGTTTATTGTATTTTTGATGTGCGGTTGCACTTACAGTTCAAGTACTAGAATAATACCAAACAAATAGATATATAAAAGTACCTTTGAAAAAAAAACAAATACAGCCTCGGGAAAAGAACATGATGGTTGCATTAGGTATAGAAATGTACAAAAAAGCTGCTAAGATAAAAGTTCGGACAACGCTCCCAAAAAGACAGCCGAGATAGTGATATAAGATCCGCAATATATCTGGCCAAGGTCTGTTATCGGCGTAGCTCTGCGTCGGCCCCTCGCAAGTTCGCTAACGGATGATCACAGCCACGGGGCGCGACAGTCCGGGACAGTTCGCTTGCCAGGAATAATGGCGTGTTGTCCCATCGAGATCCGTACGCGCGCGAGCACATGGTGTCATGTGACGGTACTCTCACAGTCAGTGTATTAGTACCTTCAATTGATTTCACCGCTGGAGGATATAAAACAATCTCTATAGCTCTGCTGAACTGTTTATGTCGCGTGAATACGTTTATTCCTACGAGTATCTGAGCCGTATTAATGGCTGGAACTACACGTGTACAGGCACGACCGGCGTATTGCTGTTAATCTTTAAAGGAAATCATTACAAGCTAAATCAGGGACTGAAAGTGATAATTTGAGTGTTTATGAACTTTGGGATAGACTTTAACAGCGTACCAACCGATATACACTATAGAAAGCCTTTACAAAAAATTAATAGTTAAATAGACAGAAATATTGCATTGTCATTATTTAATTTAAAAAAAAAAGTAACTTCACGCCTGTAATCCCCGAAGAGGTAGGCAGAGGAATGTAGAACATTCCCAC
>DWFO01002936.1:0-12992 GCA_018246595.1 Mimoniades nurscia nurscia | reverse complement strand
GGCACAAAACAAGACTATAGACTATTATAAAATATAAATTAGAAAAAGCCCAATAGGGCCCGACCCGGGATTTGAACACGGGACATCTCGATCGGCAACCACGCTTACAACTAACACGATCAACGAGGCAATCATTATTATTATACTCATTAAAAAGACAAATCTTGGTCGCCGCTGTGTATAGCCGTCTAAAATGTTGTGTATTATAATACATATTTCGTGTTACTTTGTATCCATCATCCGTCCTAGCGTTCAATAACTCTGTGTTTTACGGACCACTTGCATACGCCTAGAGTGTAAAAACTTTCAGCAATTGGGACATACATACAGATCTTCACGCCAGGTCCCTTGCGGGGTAGGCAGAGAGCACAGAGTGCCAAACACATTCGTGCTTCGTCCACATTCATCACTCTCTCCATACATGCACGCCGGTTTCGCAGACATAAACGTAAATGCAATTAAATAAATATCTCAGCTTCACGATCGACCAATCTTAACGACTATAATCAATGGGCCAGGCTCTTTTTCACTAGTCCTGTGCACTTTGTATGGTTTATGATAACGCATATTGAGAATTTTGTTGAAATTAAAGTTTTCGTCCCCTTACTCCCAAAGTTGATTAACGTCAGACGTGTAAACTTTGTAAATCTAAATCAGAGATTGTAGTGCTACCTGTTGTAAAAGATATTGCTTTATCCTATCAAGTTATATATCTGTAAGACAACAGTTAAGGTGGATTTTTATAAAAGTAGCAAACAGCCGTGTGGAAACCTTGATTTCAAATCCGTTTGTAAGTTGATCTACAATTATAGACTTACAAGTATATGTATGAGATCATAATACAATTATTAATGATACCAAATCAAGTAAATTTTACATTTGGGTAACTATTGGCAAAAACAAATCCGGTAATTCAAAATATAACGCAATTAAATACATAAACTACGCGTAAATGCGCGACCGTAATACGCTTCTAATATCAATCTAAAATAGGGGTCGTAAGGCTTAAAAGGGCTTAAGTGCCCGTTGGAAAGTTCATCGCCATGAAAATACATATAACCATTCTGGTCAAAAATTTAATACTATCCATCTTGTTCTGTCGTTCCTTGGGCCGCTGCCAGGGCACGAACTGGAGACGGATCGCGCTACAAAATTTCTAAATGTCGTACAATTTCCGTGGCACTTAGAAGGCTCGATCTTTCTTTTATCGCGCCAAGTTCCTGCTTCCTATTTCGAAGCGTTTTATTGAAGATGTCTGAAAATTGCTAGCAAAATAAAAGTCTTTATTTCCGTGTTGGTTAGGTACCTACGTACAAATTTTTTTTCTGTTTTTTTTTCTTTTATAAAATTTTAAACAGGATGAATACATTTACATATTTTGGAAACACTAGTTCTTACACATTATTTAAATTTCACACTTCCCAATTTCCCGATAAGTACAACCTGGGCTTCTTCAAATTTAATGCGAATAGGCCTTTATGAGGCAAGCTTGCTGCACCATAGGCCACATGTCCATGAAGCAAGACTGCGCAAAGCCATTTTATCTAGTATTAAAAAAAATTGTAACGTACAGAGATATCATCACTAAAGCTGCCCTACGATAGATTGATAGATACATTATTATTATTATGTAGGCCAGTAGCAACGCCATCGAACTGAAATAATAATAATAATTTATCCGCCGAAGCCGCTAACAAGGTTTGACAGCTGTTACCTACAGATAATGGGAATCCACCGCTTGTCCCTCGTAAGTATGGTCACATGTAAATAGATTTATATAATTCTACATAATTCACAGTTCTTTGGAACAATTTCCGTTAGGCTGTATCGTTAACATTGAATAAAATAGTGGCGTCTATGTCGTGAACATGGAATTCCAAATTCAAATGAATTCAACTTTGCGATAAATTGTTCCATTTTTAATTTTATAGTACAGACATATAAGGCGCGATAACAATAATAGATCCAAGGTGTAGTTATGCATCTGGGATGTACGTACGTTTTTGTATATACAAAAATTTCAATCAGTCGTGGATTACTGTTGCCTTTAAGTATCAAACGCATGTCCATTTTTGCTTTCAAATAACCGTTTTTTTCTTACTTCGAATAGTGTCTAATTAATTATAAGGAATGGTAAGACCACAGTCCATCAAACATCGATCGAGATTAGTATAATGCGCTTTGAATGACAGCGTTGAGCCCCACATATCTGTATTCCACTTAACAAAGCTTCCTTTGACACAAGTAGTGCAACAATGATAGTACATAACCCAGGGACGTTCGAGCTATGTATAACCGTAAGCGTCGCATGTATGAAATATGTCCCTATAGAATCATATTGCATATGTACACTAAAGCGATCTGACCCGTGATAGATTGACATTAATGTGTTTGGCTCGCTACCAAATTGCTATATAAATAAAATGTATGAAAGCCGTATATAAGTAACAACAGAAACGATAAAGTCACCAAACTGTGTAAACTAAAGCTCATACCACTAGCTGCTTTAGATGTTTGAAGTGTACAATATGGGTTCTACAAATGCATCGTTAAAAAGGTCCTTCAAGGCAGGCAACATCTTGGTAATTCCGGTGGTACTACAAATGCATATAGGCGATAGTGACCACTTACCATCAGATGGACCGTCTGCCTTTTTGCCATGCCTTTTAATATAAAAATAAAAAATCACAAATACTACATAATACGCCATGTTGTAGTTCTGTAGCTAACACCGACATATTTAAGCTATATCGGCGTTGCGCTCACACGCACGATTTAAAGTCTCCAATAAAACGTTAACGGAGATCGTGCATCGGCCGCCCGTTGAACAATTGGTTCGTTGACACGCGTTGATAAGCCATTGGCGAACCGAAACGTAGGCTCCCGGGTTCTACCCCCCACTTTCGATCCGATACGAGCGAACCCGCAGATTTGAAAACTGTGGAATTTTCCGCAGCATTTTGGAATAATATTACTCATTCCTTTAAATGCAACTATATAGTCTTTGGTTGCTAACAGTCTGCTGCCAAGATTTGTCTGGTAATTTAGGATATGGAAATAATTGAACACTTACGATACCTACATCATCTTGCCTAATACTGTACACCAGTTAGTTAACGTCACGTTTAATAAATTTTTTTAACTTAAAATGTGAAAGATATACAGACCTGGCCCAGAGTACCTATAGTGTTTGTGCAAAATGTTCTCAAGTTATGATTAGATATAATGCATTTAAAACAAGAACATTAAAAAGTCATATATGATTCTTACCATTATTAAACCGTAAATTATTGACTAGCTGATTACCATGAGACCAGATTATGGTTACCAAGTGATTCTATACAAAATCTATCTAATCTACGAAATCTATACAAAATTGTAACACAGAAAATTGTAGTAATATTTTAAAAATCGATCATCTTTCAATATGAGAACCGATCAAATATTTGTCTTCCACACAATGTGCAGATAATCCATGCTCGCTAATCTTAATTGCTTTTCTGACGAATGAAAAGCTGTTTGGATTCTGTCGAGGAGAAGATGATTACTTCCAGATTGTTTACGTTTCCGCATTAAATGAAGACTTCTCGTCGAAATTATCTTGGCGTTGGATTTTTATAAATAGTTACTAAGTGACTGCTATGCATATTTAAGCGAAATTTTGAAAGTAAAGTGACTTATTTGGTAACCAAGGTAATGACCACTTATCATAATATAATACGATTTTCGTTGTCTTTTAAAGAGGGTAATATAATATAGAAACCTCAAAACCGACGCGCATGTATGAAAAGATTGATGACTGTGGAAACAGTAGGGCGGGTCTCTGAGGATAAAGAAATTGGACAATACTTACTCAATAATCAATATGCAATATTCAGCTTATAAGAAGTAACAAAGAGGTTTTAATACCGTGGTAGTGTATTACACTCCTCTGCATACCTATTCGAGGATTACGGGCGTAATGCTACGTTTTTTAAATTTTGTAATAACGATTTCATAAGTGAAACTTGCACAAAAACATCATAGAAGCCCGAAAAATCGAAGTAAAACTGAAGGCTACAAACCCTTTAGTTCTACCAATATGACTTATTTATTATTCACCAATATTTCTTTTTAAGCTTCGTCCTACTCAAAACAATATTGCGAAATAATGGATCTTTTATTAATAGCTTTCGAACGTGTACAGTTTATTCGCTAAAGTATATTGTTAACAGGGCTCTCTACATTTATACGCAATCCAATATTTTAAGTGCGACTGACGTATATTTCGACTTTTGCATCATTATAAAACAAATATTCTAGATAAAGACAGTCCAAAAATTATTTCGCGAAAGTGTAATATTGAAAATAAAGTTCAAGGAATAACTAACATTTAAAGATATTAAGCGACATTATATTTTAGAACGATGAAAATCACGTTTGTAAACTAAAAGTTGATATCAAGTATATATCTCCGTCAATTAATAATAACAATTATTAATAATAATTAAATGTCAGACTAGGCCGCTTAATAACGAGTAAATGTGTGAACACCCTGGAACTAAACTCTCGAAATAAGGTCGTCGATATAATCGTCTGCTTATTTATTCTTCACTCTTTGATATTCCTTTCTTGTGTCTATTGCGTTAGATAAACATTACATACTCTCATTTCTCCACACAAACATATATATTATCTTCAAATAAATTCAAGATACGTAATACCTACGAGTACATCACGCAACGTAAAATGTTGTTTGCCATTACTAAGAAAATGTACTTATGATGTGAAGATAAATTTTGTTAATAAGATCTGTCACTACCAGAATAAACTCACATGAATATCATTTGACATAATAACATTTAAAACTTGTACTTAAATATTTAATTTTACTTAAAATACATACAAGCAACCTGATCTTCTATTGTCTGTAACGCATTTTACGTGCTAAAACTAGGCGCAGGTCTCTTCGGCAACTGCAGGAGCAGCTGGAGCAGGAGGACCAATAATTTCATATTAACGTTAACGAAAACATGGCAGATAGTCTGTAGATGGATAGAACAGCGCGCCCTGCCTACGCACAGCTAAATGGCCTGGCCGCCTATAGGCAGTGCTCTGATAATCTTAACCCGCATGCTTATCGTCGGGATTATGGCCATAACTCTTCGTGGGAGGCCTTTGTCCAACAGTGAACTTCAATAAGCTGATTATGATAATGATGATAACTGTTAACGAAAACCAAGCATTAAAATGACAATGTTGCACCTTTTAAGTAAGATGCGAATGTCGGTCTGTTTAACGTTAATAAACCGTCGACGCAAATCTTAAATAATACACATTCGACACAAACCTTAAATAATAAACGGTCGACATAAATCTTAAATAATAAACTTTCGAAAAAACCCAAAAAATAATAAACAGTCGACACAAACTATGTGTCGAACGTTTTTAGATATTCTTTGTTGCTTCCGATGAGGTTTAACGACAATTAATAATTGTTACTATTACCACATGCATACAAACATTTCTTCTAACCTGGAGTGGCGTGGCGAGGATTGAGTCCTAAATATCTTTGCCCCTACATACCTGCCGCACTTTTTGTACATTTATCACTTTCTTCTTATACACCCGCCGGTTTAGGAGACTTCTGAATACCCCATCAGCCAGTATCCGGCATATTTGATAAGTATGGGTGAGTCTATGGCGCCTGTATCCATCAATATCAGCATTTTATACTTATATGTATATATGTTACCGCTTTTTCCTATTTACTTGGATAACTAAAACATCTGTAAACCAAATTTTATTACGCATCTGCGCCATAGATATGCGTCATTTATAACCACTAAACAATGAAAGTACTTAGATACTTTATGCCTGTTTACATACAATAACATTTATGATGATAAAAGAACCGAAACTTATAGGACCCCCCCAACCCATAGGCCTACTTTGTAATCGTTTAATAACATGAGAAAGGTTCATGATTAATTAAAATCTGTAATAAACTTTAATGCTCAACGTATCGTGAGCATCTATTATGCATTATTTAATTATGGTCCGACTAATATTGGACCTTTCTTAGAATATACTTTATGAAGCGCCGGCGGAATATGTTGAAGACAAACGTCGATTACGTTCGAATTTGATGGGCTATCACAAAACATCATACATGACTTAAACTTGTATATAATTTAATTTGTATTAAAAGTTATCTGGTACAATAATTTTCAGTTAAAAGTCACTATAGACTTTAGTTCCCATTTTTATTTATTGTTATTAAATCGTGAACTATTCGAGTTACCCGTTCTTCGCTGCGGCTCTATCTTACTAACTCTACCTTATAAATTATTCAGATCTCTGGAAAAGGTAGTCATTGTTTAAATAAGCCAGTCTATTGTCTTTACTGGACTCTATAGTTTTACTCTTTGTTAGTGTATTCTCTTAAGAGGTATACGATTATCTCTAATAGCTTTAATTTATGTAGCCTCGACAGACGTACAGTAAGTGTTATAAACGATAAAACGTAAAATCACGCCTGTATTCCTCGAAGAGGTAGGCAGAGGCGTGTAGTACACTCCCGCGTTCCACCAGCTTCGTTTACGTCCCACTATAGGTGGTGAGCCTATTGCCATATACACGGCACATATCCAGACTCCGAGCCACTACTAGAAAACCTAAGTTAGAAAAATACAACAGTGCACAAGAGATGCAAATCTAAATATTACTTTCATTCTTCTTCATTCATTCTTTTGACTAACCTGTTGGTTTAGTGGTCAGTAAACTTGACTGTTGCGCCAGGGATTGTGGGTTCGAATCTCGACCAGAATAATTATCTGTGTGATATTCATTCCGTGTCTGGGTATAGAAAAATATCTATATAAGTACATATTTATATGTATATATGTAGTTTATCAACCGTCTAGTTAATAAAAACACAAGCTTTCTTGATGCTTAGTTTGGGATCAAACCGCCGCCGCCGTGTGTGAAGTTGTCCCAAGATATTAGGTATCATGTTCTGTCATTCGGGTCGGATACGCTTATAACAATTGTAATAACAAAATATACTTTTTAAATATACGTAATGCAAATTTTTGTATCCGCTCTTTAAACTTATCAGTTTAAAGAGATAAATATTATCATATGACATGATTGCGTACTTATATGTATAAAGTATTAGTTTTATCACTAGCGACAAACTATGACTGTTTAATATTAAAAATAAAAAACATGTAATCCCCGAAAAGATAGGCAGCGAATTGTAGTATAGGTACTACTACAGAAATAATGCTATATCCGTGTCGGAAAATGAATTTATCCCCGACCCCATACCAGGATATCAGATACTACTAAAGAACACACAGAGCTGGCAGATCGCGGTACGGCGCGAACTGATGAAGTCGTGCGTAGGCTATGCATGCACAGAGTGGGGATTGTGGACAATCATCTTTCAGGGCAGGTCTATGTCTAACAATGGGCTAGGACATCCTGATGTAGGACATGTTGAATGCACTACCCTTGACTCAACAACCAGGCTTACCCTGGACTAACCATCGACCAGTCCAGGAATAGGACTGATTACATAAAGGGGCGTGTAGCGTAACTATCGAGGTCCTAGGGTCTTCGAAGGTCAGAAAGTCAGAAGGGTTCAATTTTTAAAACATTTGTTGCACGCGAAAATTACATCGTACTTAACATTTATATTTACTTACATCACGAAATATAAAGTACTAGCCCAAAGTATTACATGTACTGATTATTAATATACACGATGTTATAACGTGAAATTTCCCAGCCATTGGTGCTCAATATTACAAATCGTACCTGTTACCACTTAATACTACGAAGGAAGATAATGTTTTCGTGGATTTTATAATAATCCAGCTACTTCATAGCTTTGATTCTGTACAAGATATTTAATTTTAAAAAACTTTTTGTATCTAAATGTTGTATATTTTGATTAAATTTTAAATTCTCAACCAAGAAGATAAGCTCATCGATTCCAGAATTTTCTTAATTACTAGAAAGTGTTCGCTTATATTTTAATTTAAGGTACTAGTGGCGCCGTGTTCTTCAGGGTTGTGATATATGTACATACCGTATAACTGGGGATGCATGAAAGGAGCCTCCCCGAGCGGCGACTGTGTCTGATTAATTACGCACATATACTGCCCGGCGCACCCTGGATATTGCGACTAATCCTGACTAATCCTTTCACTACGATGGCTGATCACTCATGATCAGTTATCGACACGAAGAAGAAGACCGTATAACTTTACAAGCCTAAAATATTATCAGATAACAAAATGATGTCAATTATCCCTGTAGGGGCGCAAGATATAACACAAACTGAAGTTTACAAGAAAAATAACAATTTTAACAGCTTTGATTTATTGACATTCCGTATTACACAACCCTTGATCGTTAACAAGTATATAATGTACAGAGCAAGCAATTTAATCAAGACGACAAATGAGCTAAAACGTCAACGACTAATCAATCACTCACAAGTGGATCACCTACGTTAAACTATATACATACTAAACATGTAAGCACACTGAAAGTTCGCGTGAAACACCTTTCAGGTTTCCCGTTGAGTGCCTGTCGAAGCTTTTAGCTGAAGAACGCGAGGGTTATTATAGAGCCATATAAATACTCTTCTGTTCGGTAAAAGAATTTAAGTGCGGAAACAATGTGTTATTTTAACTGTATTCGGTGTATGTACTGTACTGTACAAGTACTTTGTACGTACTGTGTATTGTACAAGCATTTTATCTTTCACTGTATCCTAGTTAAAATAACTGTCACTATCTGTCACTAATAATAATCACTAACAGTCACTAACAGTCCTATATCCTGTCCTATTTGAGATCGATTGCAGATATCTCTGGTTGATGACAGCCACTTGTGACAGCTTTCTGCTCATTTCGTACTTGCATTACTTGAAAAAAAACTCGTATTGGACCATAATAATTGGGAGATGGTAGATTGAATGCCGATTACATTCGTGAAGAAATCACAAATCGAAGTATAACAGCCTGGTATCTTCCCAGACAACCATTATTATATAATATCTAAACAGTTCCCGATGGAAACAGTGACTATTTTCTTGGTCTATTGGCTATGAGTATAACTGCCGATCGAGAGATCGTGGGTTGAAATCCCGGGTACTATTGTAATGTTTAAACTATAATTTTCTATTACTTAATTAATTTATTCTATTTTAATTATTTCATTTATTTTTTATTTTAATTAGTCTGGATATATTTATGCTAGTGCGCGAAAATATTTATCTTTAACACAACAAAATGTACCAGTTTGACATAATATGTAACAGTTGGATATATTAAACCAGAAAACTTTCCAAATTATTTTTCCATGGTTGCCACATGTGTTAACCAAAACGATATAGCTTCAGCGGGTTCATTCACCCGTTCGGAATTGTATACCAATATCTTAACACTAAATATCATCATATCAGTTGAGCTGCATTCTCGTATAATACTCCTATGACGTAAAATAACCTGTAAAAAATTTTGTTGTAAATCATTTGCTATAAAAAGAAAACGTTATGGGGAAATCTAAGTACCTTAAGGTTATTCACAAGGCATGTGAAGTCTACCAACTTGCACTTAACATACGCAGCAGACTATGACCGTAGATTTATTATTCACAAAGTAAATTCGTGAAAGACGAGGTCATTCTTTATGATAGTGGTATATTAATATTATTAACCCTTTGATAAACCCTATGGATATGGGCTTAAGAAGCTTCTTGGGCTGTCCCGAAACGTACGCGCGTTAAATTTGTACAACATTTATCAAGATTAATGATGTTTCAATGCTAATCTATATCTACAGGAATTCTCATTAGAACAACGACAAAAATCCAGTCTATACGTTTCAACTTGTAAGGAGACACAATCCTGGTTTATGTTGATATATCTACTACTATCTCGTGTTAGTGTATTGTATTATAACGTAACATACTAATGTTACGTTATAATACAATACTTTGGGAAAACACTAGTTTTCCCAAAGGGGTAGGCAGAAAGGAGTGTAGTACTCTCACGATTTACCACTTATGGTATACTTCCTAAGGAACGGACACTTTCCTATAGCCATACACCGAGCACAAATCCCGACTTCAAACTACTACTGGGAAATTCTGGAAATTCTAGTACTAATAAAAATCCAGTAATACTTTGCCCGACCCGGGGGTCGAATCGTTGATTGGAAGACCTATTGCTCAGTAGCCGTGCTTGCAATCATTAAATCAACGGGGAGCACAATAATTAATTATGACATTACCATGACTTTACTGTTACTTATACTTACTTTTTCACATCACATAAAGAAGGATACTATGTACATATAAAAAGTGAACAAGAACTCTTTTTTATTGTACAATTCTGTATAAGAGGAAAAAGTTCTTACGAAGCGTTGATACAGCGAAAATACTCTGCGCCCAACGTTCGCTACTGCTAATTGGACCTAAGTAGTTTTGTGAATAAAACTTACACAGGATTCTATTACAGTGTACCCAACCAAATATTGTAATTACATTCCTCAGGTAAATTTCGAAGAAATTCCACTCATTCAAATTTGGAATTTTCGTTCTCCGTGTAATAATGTACTATGATTATTACTGGTAATAAAAATCAGTTCGCTGGAAAATCTCTGCTCTGTTTTATAAGGGCTATAAATAGGCTTGTATACAAAGCTGACAGTGAACCGAAATCGATTGAAAACAATACCGAACAAGAGCTGAATCTTAATATCCTACATTTTTAAACGGCATCATAAGCCTATGACTATTACATATCTCAGGTTTAAAGTTCCTTGTTCGTTCCATTCAGGAATATTTAAGAATTTACGTGGTTCTGGCATCTTTATTTAGATTTGATTCATACACGATGTTAAAGTCTAGGGAATGACAATTATTAAAAGTTATTAAATACAAATGAAAATTAATAACAACATCATAATATATTCAGTCCCACGCTCTCCCAACTGAGTTATTTCGAACATAACAACGTTATATGCTACTGCAGACGCATTAAATTTAATTACACTCAACAATCTCAATTATTATATTATATTTATAGTTCCTTTATTTCGTCTGTAATATAAGCAATGCCATCTTTAATTTCATTAGGAATTCCGTTGACGACTTTAATGAACGGCTTTGAATCTGTGGAACAAAATACTTGGAAATTAGAAATTCCAAAATGTTGTCTGGCTGTTCGAACTTGTTCGGAACTTCCAACGGATGTTTTTGGGTCAACCTTTTAATGGTAATGTAAAAGTTGTTAAGAAGTAATCCGAAAGGAACACCAGTGGCTTACAACAATAAGCATTTGTACAAATTGTGGGATCCATAACGCAATGGATTCAATGACTAATTGTGGTGAGTTTTATCCGTTAGATACGTAATAAATATTATTAGTAGTCGCTGTATTTCCAAAGGTTGCTCGGAATCGACGACGAGTTGACAGAATAAGTTAAGAAATCGGAACACATCCTAGAATGCTTATTCCAATATAATTTTAAATGAAGATGGTTTAAAAAAACTGTTCGATTAATTTAAAGAACACTAAGTTTAAAGTGTTTTATGATAATGTATCATTTATTTTGGATTACCAACAATGAAGCTATGTCTATGTCTGGGTTGAAGAAAATTTTCCACATTTTTCCAAACATTTTCTTTTGAGATTAAACTGCGTAATAGCGATATCCCATGGACGCTTGGCAAATGGACTTCGTAATTTCAACATAAAAGTTTAAAACGCATTAAATTTGTTTCAGCGGAGTCCAGTGTAAACCTTTCAAGTGTACACAGTGACAACCACTCAAACGGAAAACACATTAAACATTTAAAAACCGAAAGTAAACAGACCGAACAAATACAATTATATAACTTCCTATAAAAGAGGATTAAGCAGTGATAACAAAGTTGCTTAATGTTAATTCTGCACGGAGATCTGAGATTGAAATCCTAGTATGCGGCACTAATTAAATAGACTTCTTACGGATACTTGTCAATTGTGTCAATTGTTTCTAAAACGCAGAAAGAAAATGGAGGAAAAATCTATGCCCCTTAGAGTTCAATGGGCTTGATTTATATCCAATACAAATTATATGAAGATGACAACTCTTTATTTTGTATGTGGGTGCAAAATTATATATTTAAAAAATAAATATATAATTTAGTTTAGTAACACTCTAGCTACCATTTTGGTTTTTTCAAGTTTATTATCATTTGTATCACTGCCTATAAGTTGGCCAAAGTTATCATTGGTAATTTAAAAATAAAGAAATACGTAATGTGAAATTCATTACAAATAACGTCACAAGTAAAATTTCATTTATATGAATATGTTCTGCAAATTTTTGAAGTCCTGAAGTTCTCTGAGTATATGACCCCAAAAAGAACTCAACAGCTATTGACTGATATACCGACCGATACACCACATAAATGTGGGCCCGCTCACGACCGTTTACCGCAAATGTACCGGTGGACACGCCGGCCAGTAAACACGCAACACCGTGGTCTACGCCGTAAATGACTTGTTACATTATCAGCGACTAAATATATTATCAATAGCGAATAAAATATTACTTCACAAAATTTTTAATCCCTTATATTAATTCTTATGTTTTAAGCCCAATGAAAAGCTACAGCAATGTTTATTTCAGTAGCAGATGAACACTAATTTTATTGATGGATTTCTACATATTTGTTAATGTGTGTGTATATTCTTGTGTGTACACACTCTTGTGTGTATATTCTTGCGCTTGTATCTGTACTGTAATAAACCCTAACGAATTATATTGAGGTCATGAAGAAACGCATGTAAATACATAATACATACATTTTTATACGTATAAATTACACGGTAGAAAAGATACATTTATTTGTGAGATAATAATAGAACTATGTGCCCGATGCATGGCAATAGGCTCACCACCTATTCCATAGTGGGACGTAAACGTAACCGGTGAAACGTGGGA
>DWFO01002935.1:0-12996 GCA_018246595.1 Mimoniades nurscia nurscia | reverse complement strand
ATTAAACAAAAAAAATATTTTGTGTTCACATTCATACCCACTAGAAGTATAAATGGGCCGAATATGATCGATTTTTAGAACCTCACTTTTTTTTTCCCTGTCCGCTTCACGTGAAATGCCCCATAAGTAGGTAGGAAATTTGAATCTTAACTCACTTCTCATATTCTTCACCTGCCTCATCTACCAATTTGTAAAATTCGTCGAGACCCTGAAATTAGACAGTTATGTAAAAGCCTCTGCACCATACATCATAATAATTTGAGAACACAATATACATATAGTTCTTGTCTAGATTACAATTCATGGCAATGAAAACATAACTTTCATTATGGCAACTAACATGGCAATGAAAACATAAATATCATCACAAAATAAATAATTAAATCTAATGTAACGTCACACCTGTAATCCCCGATGGCATGGGCAGAGGGATGTGGATCCCTGCCATGTTTAACCTGTTATGTTTACTTCCCACTATGAAATAGGTGGTGAACATATTGCCATACACCAGACACATATCCAGACTCAGAGCCACTACTAAAAAATCTAAGTTAAAAAAATTCCAATAGTGCGCAACCCGGGATTCGAACCCAGGCCCTCTCGTTCGGCAGTGACACTTGCAACGGAGACGACCAACGAGACAGTCATCAAGACTATAGTTATTTAATATGACAATATATGAGTGAGTCACACTTAGTCCTGTTAAGTAATATTAAGGCTAGACTATATTAATTATATTAATAAATTATATTAAGGCTAGACTCAAACTAGACACCTACACAAAATTTATATGCAATGGTAAAAACAAACTACAGCAAGATGATAACACAAATGCCCATAATCCATAAAAGCTACTCACATGTCCTGTATGAGCACTGACACCGCAGCATCTCAGGTCAGCATAGAAAGTATCCAGCGCTAGTGCCATTGACCTGGTGAGATTACCAACATATGTGCTTCCTTCTCCATCACCTTCAGCGTCGAGGGCCTCTTGGAATGACTCGAAGTCTCGCATCCATTCCACTGCATATGCATTGTCTACAACATCTGTCTGAAATTTGTTTCATCCTTTTACAGTCACATTAAATATTACATAACGATGTTAATAGTTTTCATGGTAGTCTAAAAACTGCCAAGGTTCACTACCAACAATTTGAATCAGCCTAGAATTTGATAATATTTGGACAGAAATTTAGTATCTAATACACCAATATAATCATATAGCTATAAATATGCTTTAGCCATCTATGGGCAGCAGTGTGGGCAGTGTGGAACTGCACATCCCAACCCAAATGTCGAACATGGGAATTGTAGAAAAACCACACAGTGGCCTAAGACCATTAGCGAATTTAGACAAGACACAATGATAATGAAGATGATGGTAATAAATAAGAATATAATGATAATAAACGATATATTACCTTATTCATAACCACAATAAACGGCAATCTGGTCTTGTACAATATAGAGCAAGCATACAGCATGTTTGACATGAAGGTTACTGGAGACACACTGCGAACTGTGTCCATTACATATACAATAACTGTTGGGCAGGATGATGCCAATGTCTCTGTTATTATTGTGCCGGATGCTGACCATGTGAACACTTCTATTTGACCTACATTGAGACAAGAGGAAATGCATATTTTGTTTAAAATTGGATGTTAACTGTGAATTAAATTAATAGCATATTTTCAGCAAACAATCATATTCTAATTTGACTGACATTATGTAATTATATGCATGTCTAATATTAATGTTGCTGAGGAAAGAGTTGCTGCATTATTTTTGATGAAGTAAAATACAAGCAAGGCTTGAGCACTGAAAAAATATGCATGCAATGTTTACAGGATATAACTGTTCTTGTAGCCATTATCAGTTGAATGAAGCTCTGGCAGCAGAATGTGGTGTCATTTATATATAGAATTTTATAAAAAAAATTGAAGAGATTACTTAACCGATTCACTGCCGATGGCACGACAGGTGTGTCATCAATATTTTGTACTTGTTGCTTGTGACACGAGAGGCGTGTCATTTTTGAATCGAATATAACACCCTCAAATTAAGTTTTAGAAGGAGAACTTTAGAAGAATTTTAGTTTCAGAAGAAGTTTAGAAGAATTTGTAGAAAAGTTTTCGAAAATGTTCGCAGCAACAAATCGATTGAAAGATAGATTCATTTAATGGAGTGGGTAAAAAGAGCTTTTGTGTACATATATTACAATGAAAACATTAATACCTATTAAATAATGTCCAGTATTTCACATTGGTTATTTTGATGGGCTTTTAACAGACAAATCTTATGCAGTACCTGGAGTATCAATGACACAGTACTTGTGCTTCTCCCCGGCCTTCTCAATAAGATCCACAACTTGGCCAAACTTAGTGGAGAACAAGTTCAGGGCTGTCACAATACCACCATTAGGGCCAAGTCCATATTGCTTCATCACTTCTTTATAATCCACTGTATCTCTTATATCTGGAATATAATCATAAATACATCTAACAAGCACTAAGAAACCTATTCATTAATGTGTTCTACTACTAAACATTGTTATTATTGTATGACAGATTCCTCATGGGGTAGGTGGGGTAAGTCTAATACTATGTGTACAAATGTTGTTAAAGAAATACTGTTTTAGTGATTATTCAAGTTATAGCTATTAATAAATTATTCAGTGTGAGTGGAAAACGAGAATAATAATATTATAATATTTATTTTTCACAAGTACCAATACATATATTAAGGTAGTAAGTATGGTAAACAACTTTTACTATAAATTACATACAGCTTCTATAAGCTACACTGTTCACCCATCATTCTGTGAGTTGGGGGTGAATGAATAGTTAAAATACCTATATTCGCTGGATAAGGCACTTCCCGGCAAGCAGGGTCCAAGTTAATCAGGTACGGTCTAGAGTCTTTTACCACTTTCCCTGCTAGCCTGCGAGTAAACGATGTTTTCCCAGCTCCAGCCATACCTAAAAATATATCGATTATCAACCACCGGCATAAGATAGCACTGTATTGTATCACAATATTAACATCATTACATGACTAACCTAAAACAATCATGCACACAGGTTTCTTCTTTTCCTCCTGCATTGCAAATTACTGTCAGTAACTTATACAGTGTCAGTTTAGTTACACAAATTATGCACTTATTGTGCTTTATGTTTATAGTGTATTTAATAAAAAAGTATCAAAACAAACATGTATATTTTGACAGTGTTGACGTATTGGTATGTTCATATATGACAAGGAAGATATGCAAAGGAAGGACCTTAATCGGCCAAATTATCTACAATAAAACCTGTGATGTGTCACAGATTTTATTGTAGTTCTTATTATAGAATAAATTGTAACAAAAATATTGTAGAGTAAAGAGATGAGTAAAGATATTATAACGTCATGAACAGCAGCTAGCATCATTTATAATCGTATTTTTTACGTCAATATAATATCACTCCCGTAATACCCGAAGAAGTAGTACACCCCACTTTTCACCAATTAGGTTTACGTCCCACTATGTAATAGGTGGTGAGATTATTGGTATGCACCGGGCACAAATCTAGACTCTGAGCCATAACCAGAAATTCTAAATTAGTAAAATCCGATAGACCCGATATTTAATTCCAGAACCTTCCGATCGGCACTCGCGCTTGCAACCAATGCCAACACGACCAACGAGGTAGTCAGGTAGGACGTTGTTTAATTATTTTAGTAGTGTAGGGCATAGACAAAACATAAGAACGAAAGCTTGTCTCTGGTTACAATATGGAAAAATAATATTATTTACGCAACCAAATTCAAGGAATCTGAAAAATAAAACAATTAATTTCTTAATCATGCCAGCTTTATTTACATTATTTACAATACGATATAATTACACTAATATAGAGTCCGCTTCCAGATTTAAAAACATTATTGGGTATAAGTGTCCGAGCTTCGCAATTCTCTTCTGAATTATAATCCGGAGGGTGTCTGTGTAGGTCGTTGGTGGCTTGCATGTAGACGGATCACGCCAATGCAGGCCTGAGAAATAACAAACTGTTTATACATTGTTATACCATAGTAGTAATGTAGTAAATTCCCAGGTTTCACCAGTTATGTTTACTTTTGTGACACAAAAATCTGATAATAAACTTGCAAAACCAAAAAGGGGTAAAATTAATATAAATTAAATCATACACAATATCAAAAATAGGTAAACAAAACGATTACCTATGACGCGGCACAACTAGACAATAAAATACCTAGGAATATAAAGCATGTTCTCTCATTAAAAACACTTATTTATTTTAAGTAACTAATATTTGTTCTTAAAGAAGGCACTTGTTATTCTTACATTACAAATCTATACAGACAAATTGACATGAAGCAGTCTCTTCGATGCATAAAAATATTTACCCAATATCATAAAAAATACTGAACATACAGTTACAAGATGTTTGTATATCAGTGAAATAAATGTAAGTGAACCCACTTATGAAAGCATTTTTTCTACAGCACTGTAATACGACACCTTCAAGGCTTCAACATTCTTATTATTAATGATTATTTTACCTGAAGCATCGCAGGTAAACAACGCGGGCGACGGTACATGATCCCGTGTATAGTTCCACAGGCAGTCCCTTAATACTTGCACCATCTGGAAGTATCATTAATTATCTTATACACATGGTAATTACAAGGTAATGAAAATACATCATCATCGTATTCCGCCAGTCCTCCTGCGCCACATGGGCCTCCTTTGACAGGTTTTTACCCATGCTTAAACTATTTAAATATAATAATTTTAAATTAAGAAGACACTATTCTATGGATATCACTGTGTTGAAATAAATGTTAAATTAGGATGTTGTAATTCAATAATGTGAAAAAAAACTCATAGTTTCTTCTATAGCAAAATGTATATAACATCCTTACCTCGCTGGCAGTGAGCTCTGGAGCCAACTCCAACATGTGACTAAGCGGGTGCGGTAACAGCTGGCCCAGGGTCATGATCGCCAGCAGTTCGGTCAGAGCCGACAGCTCGCGAGCGACTTCCGGCGACAGGGTGTGACGGTCTATGGTTGACAACCATCAATAATTAAAGAAAATATTTTTGAAATATTCAATTGTATACGAAAAACAAATTTACATTCTTCATTGCCACTGGGTTTTTCTCCAGTTGGTCAAAATTCGAAAGCGATCTGATTTTTTTGTACAGCTCCAAAACAGCCGAAGGTTATTTAGTTATCCGCGTATACGTTATATGCACAAAGTTTTCATTCATAAATATATTTTGATAATAACTAAAGGCCGAAAATGATTTTATAAAGCAATGCATTACCCACTCGCAAAGTAAGCGTAAAAATACCGCCTAGTGGGACTGTATTTCGCGTTTCGCAATATCCGAGGCTATCCCGATTGTCACATCGCGCGATATTTTTCGTTATCCTCAGCACACGACACACATGCACATACACATATGTACACACCGAGATGTGCTCGTAGCCGATGTAAGAGCGTCGCGGCGGAAGCCCGTAGCAGCGCGGAAGCGAGGCACAGCGCCGGGCGCGCGCGCGCTATGCGGCGCAGAGCGGCGCGCGCTACGGCGCACCGTTCTACAGCGCCGCGCATGTACAGCTCCCGTTCGATGCTTACTTGCTACGATTAAAATTGATACAAGGTAATTGCGGCGTGCAGAATATCTTAAAAATTGAAGTGTCAATTAACATAATTTATTAAAATGACTATTTTCTCTATATTGTACTGGTTATCAATATCAATCACGCCGGCGAGAACACAAGGGAAATATCGTACATAATAATTTATTTGCCTACCCACCGCACTCTTCTCTCATCGCTCTTCTGAGATATAATCTAAGCAAATGACATACCTTAGTAAAGTCTTCATCAGGCCACGGCAGTCCGTTGTACATTACATCCGGCGAAACCAGTTCCACAAGGAGGAGCGATATCGATGTGGCTCCTTCGACCACGCCGCGGTTGCCGTCCTGTAATAAAAGTTATTATGTTTATCCCATGCTGAGATTTAAAAAAGAAAGAACATACGGTACTGACACGTCTCATCTATATTAAGCGACTACTACATTCACGTGTCATCAAAATTAAACTTTAGTCAAGAGTATTACGTTCCATAAAGTTGCGTTTCTACATGCTTGCTACAAAAAAATATAATAAATTGTAAAATCACCTTTCAATCTTACCAATCAAACCAAGATTGTTTAAATTTTAATTAACTAACTTTCTTCATTCCTTTTTTTAACGATTAATGGGATAATTTAAATAATTATTTGTTCAAAAAATGTAAGAACATATTTATGGTATCCCCCTAACCTCGTCATATGTTTAGTATGTAAGTATATTATTTCACACACACAAGACAATTTATTAAAAGAGGCTCACTTGTTCTCCACACTATAATAATACTTCACTTAATTCCCAAAACCTTAAAATTATTCGTTAAATATAATAAATGGACCATGCCTAAAAATGGCCGATTTCTAATATTTAAATTTATGTGATTCCGGGATTCACGAATAGACGAATACAAATGGTGCCATGTCTTATAGAACAGCGATTGGTCATCGAAATAAATTTTAAATTTCGAACACTGGCATGCACAGAATATCTAAAGTACAATCGAATTTACTCACCCTAATGATGCTAAGTTCGATGCAAAGCGAAATATGTATTAGATCGTGATGTTTCGATAACGTTTTCTTTTATATATATAATAAAACACAGTATTAACTATATACTGTAAAATATTAACTATAAACGTATTAACTATAAACGTGTTAATAATATTAATCTCTATACATACGGCTAATTAAAAGAAAACACAAGCAATTATGCCATGTTATTGTATTGACTATTCCAAATTCTATGTAACTATGTTATACGACAAAAATAAATACGACAAAAATCGTGTATGGTAATAAAACCCTATGTCAAAAAAATAGAATTATACGAAATATTATACAACTGTTAAACAACTCTTCACAAACAATATAGGTAAACTTTATATGCATTCAATCACGAACATTATGACAACCGCGGTTTGTCGATCTAAAAATAATCACATAACTGCTGCTATTCTTACCACTGTCACATTTCAAATATTTAACATAGTATTTGGAATTGATTACAACAAATGGGGCATGGTAATTCTTTAATATAATCTGCTATGAACAATTTAAAACTCAAGCAAAAAGCGTGTCACTAAATACATTCCGAGAATTAAAAAAGAAACGTATAATTGCCTATAAGCCCTAAAGAGATAGGCACAGGAGTGCAATACACTCCCACGTTACACCAGTTACGTTTACGTCCCACTATGGAATAGATGGTAAACCTACTGTCATACACCGGGCACGTATCAAGACTCTAGATCCCAAGCCACTATTAGACAATCGAAGTTAGAAAACTCCAGTAGTGTCCGACGCGGGCATTGAACCAACACGATCAGCTTAGCAGTCAAAAACATAATTCAACGTGAATGTTATATATAAATGAACATGTAACTAGACGTGTAAACTAAGGTGCGGTGCTAAAGCCGTTCACAGTTACTCACGTCCTCTTGTCCAGCGATTGTACACGGATGGTTCTAGATAAAAAAAACAATTTGTAATACATAGTTTTCTACACTGCATGTACACAGAAAACTTCACACGATATGAACAGTTACTGCATCCTATATACTAAATATTATTGTTAACATATAATGTACTCAAGGCGAAGAGGATAAAGCTGTCTTGAGTAGGGAATAATGTATACTGTTCCTTATACATAAATGTTAAAGTTACAACACCTATATAGACTACATATATACCTGTTTATCACACCTTATGGGTAGCTGTATATCCCTGCTGTTATTCAGCAGAATGAAGTTTGTTAGTGGTAGTACCACTTGAATAATATTCAGGAGTCTCTTGAATACTACAAATCTTAATATTTTAGATTGTAAGATGTGTATCTTCTTAATTTTTAAACTCATCAAAGTACCAACAGGTTGTTGTGTAGAAGCTATTTATTTATACAGAGATTCTTTGTCAAATATTCCAATCAATGTATCACTTCTTACATTGTTAGAATTGTTTTTTCCTCCATAGTTGAGAATTTTTTGTTCTTAGAGAAAATCCATGTCTATCCAATTAAATGATAAAAAGGCTTAATATACAATACATTACACTTTACTCATTCCTTCTATGCTCCCATGAGGTACAAAATAATGGCAGCTGTTCATGAAATTTTATCATTATCGAGCCATTGCTTTATCATCTTCATTCGATTTAAAGCTACTTGAAATCAAATACTTCGTAATGTGTAAACATGTTATCCCGGTACTGACCATGCAAGCCATGAGCGCGCCCATGAGCAGCTCGTTGTTGGTGGTGAGGATGGGCGGGATGACGTGGTCGTCGCGGCCGGAGCTCCTGCGGACCCCCTTGCCGATGATCCCGGCGTGGAACACCGACGTGTGGCTCTGGGTCAGCTGGGTTATTGGGCCCTGTGGGTGTACAGTAAACAGAAACATCTACAGTATTATGTTTGGAAAAGCATCATTGGAAAAAGTTTTTTTTAACTAAAATTATAATATAAACTAAAAGTATAAAAAAAAATAACAGCGACAACAGTCTAGATAAATGCAGTTTCTCACGTTCACAAGTGCGAAAGTTTATGCATCCAGTCTGAGGACATCTGAGTTGTTACAGACTTCATCTTAGAGTTTCGTTTAAGGAGGTCACACTTACATGTTTTTGATTTAAATGTATGAGCAAGTCGTCGTCCGTCCACTCCTTGGGGGCGGCCACTATGTTGGGCACCACAGGCTTGCTGCCGAACAACGTGTCCTCCCTGAACATGGCCGTTTCCAGGAGGTCCCTGAGCGCCACCGCGCGCGCCAGCTTGCTGTGGAGGCACATCTTGCGCAGGAGACGGTTCGCTGTCTGCACGCCGCGAATTTTCACCATTATATCTGTAACACGAAATCAATAGTTTCATATCAATTTGTGTCTAAATTGCTTTACTAAATTTTGAATTGAACATTTGACTTAGAAATATTATATATTACGTAACATCACGCTCGTAATCCCCGTAGAGGTACACAGATAACTGTAGTACACTCTCACGTCTCACCAGTTACGTTTACGTCCCACTTTGGAATAGGTGGTGAGTCGAATGCTTTTACACCGGGCACATATCTAACGATCAACGAGGCAGTGACCCTATTAAAATGTTCTGTTTAACTTATTAGCATTGCCTTATTATAACGTTTTGTTAGTTATATATAAGTTACACAAAACAATATTAATAATGTGATGGTAGCCATTAAAATTACCTTCCTCGTGAAGACATCTGAAGAAGTATTTGACGGTGGCCTGGACCACTTTTATGATAGCTTCGACGCTCGGCGGTGGCGACACGGCACCCGTCAAATCGATTCTGTCCATCACCTGGAAAAAATTATTATGATGGTAGCATTTTATATCATGGGTTAGATGGTCGAGCTCGGTATAACTGTCGACGTAAACACGAACAAATACTTTGTCACTAACCGGCAGCAGAGTAGGCGGCGCGGAGAAATCGCGCTCAGCGATCACCAAACAGCACGCCCAGCGTGGGAATTATAAGCGAAAACCCTCATGGAGTGTTTCGTATCCAGCGACAGACCGAGAGAGGCCGATGTGGTACGTAGGGTAGACAGTAGGGGGTACCTCGGCGAGCGCGTGGCAGGTGGGCATGTCGGGCAGCGTGGAGCAGGTGCAGGGCAGGCGCGCGCGCTGCAGCGACGCGCTCGCCGCCAGCGCCGCGCCCAACGCGCGCAGGCTGGCCTCCACGCCGCGCGCCACGCGCCGCGCGCGCAGCGCCGCCGCGCGCCCCGAGCTCTCCCACCTGCCGCACGTCACGCATCGCCACTGCGACATCTACACCTTTGTGATATCTATCTTAGCCCTCTCCCACCTAAATGATACGAAGGTACGTTCCAACTATCCAAAAAGCCCGCCACATCCATTTCAAAAGCAAACTACCTTTCAGGAAAAGTGGCAAAACAGTGACTTTTTACTTTTCTATTATTCTTTTTAAGATTGAACATAGTTGTCATGATTGCATTAAAAAAAAATTGAATACCGACAACAAATCTGAGGTTAGAATGATGATTTGACGCAAGTTCAGTCTAAATGCTTTACAAACCTGCATCACTATATCAGTGCAGCATGGTTTTTGGTCATTTGAACTTGTCTCATTTGAGATATACATCACCAGCCTCAATCAAATACCATCAAAGGTAAGCAGTTCAAAAGAAAAATAATATTAGAAAAAAAAATTAATTTCTATCGTGACCTACAATTAATAAATGCTCCAAAAATCATAGTAAACAACTTCTGGATGCAAATAGAATTATAAAAATAATTCAGATACACTAACCTGAGCAACTTGATAATATTATTACAAAAATGATGGAGATATGTCTTCTGGTCCTTCGGTGTGGTGCCTTCAATGAAACACTTCTTGATCTGTGTGTCAGCTATCATGGCATTCCTCAAGCCGTACTCGATGCCAGTGTTGATGAAATTCTGGTATCTCTCGGTATCCATATTCAAGTCGGTGGAATCATTGGGCACATGCATTATAATAGTTCCGGATATTATCCTAACGAGCAATGCCAACGGCTTGTCATCTCTGGAATATTGAAGGAGATAGCTAATGGTGCTCACGAATTCAGATACTTGATTGTAACCTGTAAATGAGACAAAGCTTTTAAATATTCAAAAATTTTCATTAAAGTCGAACACATATCATTCATTACTGTAATACTAATATATAATCAGCAAGCAAGTGTCAACCAATCTGTATTTTACTGTATTTTAAAAAATTGCTGCAATCAATCAAACATATGCACAAAAATATAAATAAGAATTGTAATATACTTACAGAGTGTACACATAAATTAATAATCAATAACTTAATAAGGCAATAAAGAAGTCTTATATTAAATGATTAAATAAAACAAAAGAAGTATTCGCGTACACACTAGTATCAGCACTCGCGCTATGGAGTACTGCTCCAGCTGCGAACCGCTGAGCAGCTTCTCGCGCAAGACGTCGATCTCCTCCGCCGCGCTCGTCAGTATCGGCAGCGCTTGGTCCGGGTACAAGCTCTCGAATTCCAACTTCTGCAGGAGATACTCTGCCAACGAATACACACACACACACACACGTAACAATACATTATATAGTGGTTTTAGTTTTATACTAATCTTTATACAGTTGGTATATTGTATTGGCATGATATATGCACTTATGTTATTAATATTATTTCTAAGATTATTTTCATTACTGACTTGTGTTGTACTTATTATAAGTATTGCTGCAATGTCGGGTAATTAAAATGGGAAACCAACCACATTTATTAGCCATTTATTACACACCAAATCGAGGGATGATAACTAACTGTAATTAACAATAACTTTTTCGTTATAATTATGTACTATGACTCTTATATCCCTATAATTTTTCTCTCTCGTATCATTCTTGTTCACAAATTCTTGTACACCTATCGAGCTTTTAGTTTTTATGATTGTCCTGAATGCTATATATCTTTCATCGCGCTTACTGCACGTTTCAAAATACGCGTCGAAAATACGCTAGTTGAAAGAGCCCACCACGCCTACGCTCGTACGAGACCCGCGTGGGTCATAAAGCGCGCGAAAATGGGCTTTCCCACGCACACAACGAGATTATACGCACTGAAAATTCCCTTGTCTACGAGAGTCCTTGGACTGTACATAATAACAAAGCTGGGGTAATATTATGTTGATATTATTAATAAAAATTAAAAACCAAATACCAACCTAATAACTGTCTACAGAACACATTTCTATGAGCGTGTTTCAGTAGTAACATAAAGCAGTGCACATCAGATCTCAACAACAATGGCACCAGGGAAGGAGGTCCAATCCCCTCCCATGCACCAGTGTATGTTTGGTACGAACAAATGGTGCACAGTCTGTCTACGACATCGTCAGTCACTGAAATAAAGTGTAAAAGGAAAATTATCAAACAAGTACTGGTAGTACTAATCTAGCATTCAAGACCCATGATATTATATGTCATGAACTCCACAAATATCGTCCATCCTGGAATATGTGACTAAACAATGTGTATATGCACATTAATTCCTTACATGTATTTTCAATATCTTGTATCAAAGCCTTCAAAACGATGTCAGATTTACCAGCCAAGTTGAGTAAATAAGGTATCACATCACGTTTTTTCTCAGCGACACTGTCCTCTTTTATAGCTTCCTGCAAACAATACACATGATTTATAGATACATAATAAATACCATACTGAAAACTAAAATTACCTTCTTAGAACATCATACCATTAATTAACTTTTTTCTCTGTAGTGGCAGTCTAATAAAAATTCATCAGTTATTAATTCCAAGTATCTAAAATAATTGGAAAAAATAATTTTGTTATTCTTTAATAATGTTTTTTTAAGATTTCTCCTAACTGTCCAGTAATATCAAAGTATATTACTTTTGATTTGACCACATAACACCAAAGTGAACTCAATTGATCACATAATGTAGCTTGTGAATATATCATCTCCAAGTTTGAATGATGATCATAAAGTTTACTTTCAAACATATACTCTAGTTTATACGGAGTATTTTTAACATTAACATTATACTCACGTGGAAAAGATCCAGCAATGCAGCTCTAACATGCAACAATGCGGGAGGATGGTTGGCGAGATGCGCAAGCACGGCTCTGGCAGCGTCCGCGTTTAGGGCTAACGCCCGCGGCGCGACCAAAGCTGGCTCAGCTCGACCCACCCATCCCACTGCCCACGAGCACGCCCGGCAATCTAATAGTATAAACCAAAAATTATTTAAATCAGAAACGTAACTTCACGCCTGTAATCCCCGAAGAGGTAGGCAGAGGAATGCAGGACACTCCCACGTTTCACCAGTTAC
>DWFO01002934.1:0-12998 GCA_018246595.1 Mimoniades nurscia nurscia | reverse complement strand
GTGTTCGACCCGGGAATCGAACCCGGGACCTCCCGATCGGCAGTCGCACTTGCAACAAACACGACCAAAGAGGCAGTCGCTTTTAATATTTACATTTTTAACGAGTTTTGGGAAATAGTAAATATTTGCAGCAAGGAGTTCCACCGAAATCAGGTAGATTTTGAAAGTGGTCCATGAAAAAAAAAAGTTTGGGAACCCCTGGTCTATATCATATAGCCCTCAGTGGCCATACTGAAAGCTAATAAACAATAACTATAAAAAATATATGAATTTCGTGTGAGTGAATTCATATATTTCTAACGTGCGGATATATTTCTAATAGTTTGATCACAAGAAATGTAGGTATATAAAATTTACATAAAAAAACGATAAAAATCTACGAATCTATGTATTTCTAACAATATCCTTACTAAAATAGTTACATCTACAACAATACAGTTGCGATATTATTTGCATATACTAAACAGCAGAATCAGAAGTTTGTGAGACAAAAATTGCATGATAATAATAATATTAACAACATATATCTATAACTTTGTTCTTAATCTGTATGTCAGTGGGACAATATATTAAGCTTGTGCAAGAAATACAATAACATTATACATTTTTTTCTCATAATTTTAATAATAAATGTATCTGTAATATATCTAACTGGAAAAACTCCCATACCACATATAAACATGCATTTTCAGTAGAGTAAATTGAAAGTTAACTAATGGTACAGTCAGGTTCCTTAGCAAAAATAAAATTCCAATAACCATGTTAAAATCTCTGCAATCTAACAATAATTTTGTGCTAACATTATAATAAGTATTAGTTGTAAATTCAATATTAAAATTTTTTGTAGTACAAACACTGATAACAGGCTAATTACAATATACCAATGAACACAGAACGGTATATAAACAAAACGAAAATAAACAAATGTGCAATGTGTGCCAAATTATTACCAGGTGATTATAATGCATACAATTTTCTATTCAATTAACATATAAATTAGCTTGAAATTGGTGCCAAATAACATCTTGAATAAACAAAATTTTTAAATTATGCATAATACTCAAGTTTCTCAGCTCTTCAATGGAATTCTATGTCATCAATAGCTTGGAACCTTCTACATACCATATATACAGTAACATCGTTTATTTTTTGTTTACAGGAGGGGCAACTTCAAAAGGTATTTGGTACCCTGGCAGCTATATACGGCATTATGTGGGAATTTTAATACACTAAAACCAGCTTTGGCCAGTGGCCTTTCTCGCGGTTAATAGGAGGACTCCGCGATCTCCAGCAGAACGAATCTGTGCCCCCCTAGCACAACACCCAACACTCGGGAGAGGCATGACAACTTATCGCATGCCTTCCGATTTACACAAATATACACAGCCACATATACTGTCGTTCTTCCCGGGATCATTAGTTGAAGTGGTTTGATTTCCCACTTTAGCCCCTTACAATTCCGAAAGCCTCGTTTTAGTCACTTCTTACGACACACAGGAGATACCATAACTCATATTCTATACCCGAGCTACAGGGACATACACCAACCTCTAATATTATATGAACATGCAAATAAATAATCATTCATATATTCTGCATAAATGAGCATTGAACTGAATGCATATATGTACCACAAATAAATACAGTGACCCACTCAGTAGCAAAATGAAAAATAAAGAGAACATATAAACTAAGAATACAGGATATATAGATATGGCTCCAGCATACTTTCATTATTATGTATATAGCATGGGTTTTTATTATTATAAAATGATTTTTTTTAATGCTTACCTTATATGTGGTATGCCGATGCCCCCTTGGAGCATTTTATACACTCTGCTCTCATATAGAAGCTGTGGGTGTCGCGCTTTTGAGGATTCAACCTTCACTGCTACCTCCTGCCAACAAGCAATGTTTTACCATTTACTATTCTGTCTAATGCTCCATACACAGTGATGTATGTAAAATTCACAGGTGCTTCTAATATAGATATTCTAAAGCTGGATACAGATTCCTATCTATAACTTAGAATATTGTACACCAATACTCTTTAAAACAATTTCAATACATAACACATTCTTTCTACAATGATTTACAATAATGATTATATGAAATGAATTTAAGATAGGCATGTTTTAACTGCACAAATATTTGACATAAAATGATGTACAAATTCATTCCAAATGTAATGGAGTTATTAGGAATATGCATTGAGATGTGATTAAAAGGTAACTGATGATAATGATAATATGGTATTTTCATATAATGAAACAAAATGAATTTTGTTATTACATTTGTTTGTAAGAATTTTTCTATAAAATAAACTGCATTCCTTCCCAACATGACAATAACTACATGATCTATATAATACTATATATAAAGTTTTTATATCTTCTTTGGTTAGGTTTTGGAAGTTTAATACACTTGAAGATTTTTATGATCGCAAAATTATTCATATGGGATTGATCTCTGTACCAATCCACATTGAAACATTATTTCAGTATTTATGCATTATTTTGTGTGTCATTGCAACAAGGCAGTTGTGTGACTGCCTCATTGGTCATGTTGGTTGCAAGTGTGACTGCCAATTGGGAGGTCCTGTGTTCACATCCTAGGTTGGGCACTACTAGATATTGCTAATATAGTTTTTCTAGTAGTGACTTGGAGTCTGGATATGTGGCCAGATTATGGCAATAGGCTAACCACCTATTCCATATTAGGATGTAAATGTAGCTACATTCATGTTTCACCAGTTGATGAAATGTGGGATTGTGCTACATTCCTCTACCTACCTCTTCGGGGATTATAGGCGTGATGTTACGTTCATGCAGTAATTTGCACCATTTACACAATAAGATAATTAAATTACCCTCATCTGTGATATTATCTACTACCTATCAATGAGCCTACACTAAAACATCTTACTTTACTCAAATAACTTTTTGCTATTGTATAGTATATAATTCTATATATTGATCTATTACTAGACTATATAAAATAATTTATGCATTCTCTGCTTGTGTTGATGCAACCAGAATAGAAAATTGAACTCAGTCTTCCTAAAATTTTGTGTATCATTTCATTACAGAATCCTCACACTGATTGTAAACTGAAATTATATTTATTTAACTCTTGTATGTTAGTACATAGTAGTGAGGAAGTATTAGTATTAGCTATGTGAATTGTGTGCAGTAGTAAAGGGTCATAACAGTTTTGACAGACCACACATATAGAATACACTACCATTTAATGGAGCATACATATAATTTACTAACAGTAATAGAAATATTACATTTAAAATAATATGCTATTTGTAATATATGCATATTTAGAAGTGAAATTAACAACTATTTGCTAGATCTATACATTTATAAATAATCTTATTGGTGAAATTGGCTATTTAGTCACATTTACTTTATTCAAAGGAATTGTAAATAAGAGTGTTTGATTATTTACACACTTTTTCCCTCCACACATATGTTAATGTGTGTAGCACATGATAATTTTATTTGTGTGTAAAATCTGAAATATAACAGTATTTGGCCTTTAATAGATGTATTTAAATTTACCATTCATTTTTAAATACAGACTTAAAAGAAACTGACTGATGCTTTGAAACAAGCCTGTGAATTTCATAACATATAATGTACCAATTTTAAAGGGCATTATCATTTACATTGTATTTTAAAATGTAACAATTTGTGATAAAATAACTTTTTATGGTAACAATCAAAACTCAGCACACAAACATGCACCTTGGCATTACAGCCAAGTGTGGACTTGGTCTTGCTTCAAAAATTGTAATACACACCCAATTATTTATGTCAAAAACGACTCTCTGTCACAGTCTACTAGTACTTCATTGGACCATTAATTGAATTCGAATTACTGATTTTAAACTCATGTGTAAATGTAACATAACGCAAGCACAACCATAACTGGACGACTACATCAGCTGTGAGCTAAGTTGCTTTGCTTTCGTCTAATATGAACACTGCTTTGTTACTGATAACCTTTGTGCAAACTAACGATAACCATCCAGATACAAATACAGCGGTACGAATTAAATTTTGCACAATTTCTTTTACCTAATTAGTACTAGGCTGTTCGTGTGCAAAGATTATAACTCGATTAATATATGAGCTCATCCCATTTCCTTTATTAAAATTAAAGTCCAGTCGAAACAATTAAAATAAAACAATGTTTGTAAAAAGTGAATTGTTCGAGAAATTGTACCCACCGATTGCAATAACACAGTTATTGTGTGAGAATACGCCCAAACCGCCATTTTCGAGCTCAAAAAACCGAAATACTATGTCGACTTAACACAATACAACGAAATTGTTAGAAATAATTGCTTAATAAAAACTTATTTGCCATACAGTATTTACCTCTCCATCATTAATATTTATAGCTAAAAAGATGTCCCCGAAGCTTCCACCGCCGATTTTACGAACAACGTTGTATCTATCAGATATAATTACATGTTTCCTGGCTATCAACATGCGTTCGAAGGTAGCCATTTTCTTTTGCCTTCATCACTCGTTGTCACTAAAATTATAAAGAGACCATCGCTCCGAGTAAAACTAACACAACACGTTTATAATTTAACGTCTATAAATGTTTAAAATCACAGTGCGTCGTAGAAACACTACGAAAAACCACGGAAATTCATTTTATTACGAAGTCTGGAAAGATGTCGTCAGCTTATTTTACGTGACGTCACAATGGCAGTGATGCCACCTGCAAAGTGCGAGAATATACCATATTTAAACAAAAACAAAATTCTACCATTTAGTAGAAACCTTACAAAAGGGTAACAATGATCCATTAATAATACAAGTATACAACACAGCGAAAATTTAAAAACATATAAAGAAATGTTGATTATACCGTTAATTTTAGGCCAGGGGTAGAAAAATAATAAAAACTTTTTAAAAACAAAAACTTTGTAAAATACAATTCTACAAAGACACTGAATTTGTTTTTATACAGTATTTAGTGAGAAAAATCAGATAATATTTTAGTAATACAGATTTTATAGCTCTTATAATACAATATTCAATAGTAGGTATTGCCAGTTTAATAAAGTTTCCTAAACCACAATTCGTGAGGGGGGAGGAACACTACTATTTACGAATTATTATTTATTATACATACAAAAGTATTTCTAAGGATTACCCATTGTAGATTTGAATAGATTTTTTTATCTAGCTTCACATGTTAACTTATTAAATAGATAGATATCGCAATCTGTAATGCACGTAAATTAAATGTTTATAACATGATAAAGTATTACACGCGAACTTAGTGCTAGCATAATTCAATTTAAAACTTAAAAAAAATAAGAATTTTGGAAAACGTTCAATAAAATATATAAAAGCGTTCGTCTTCGTTATTTAACATATTTATCTTGTGTGCTGCAGTGATAGTCTAGCTAGTAGTTTAGAATTAAGGCTCTTATTCCTGGATTTAAATACTGATCATGTTTACAAAATTGTTTTAAATTTTAAATATAACTTGCTGTAGTGGTGAAGGAAAACTATCTTGAGGAGACCTTTATTCTCTTGATATTTCTACATCATCAGCAGTATATTGCAGTCCACTGATGGACATAAGCCTCCCTTGAGGGATTATGCCTATGATCCCCATGCTAGGCATGAGGGTTAGGAATTACAGAGCACAGTTTCGCAAACCGTCTACGCTGCTGACCATAGGTGGGCCAAGATATGTAGCTATACGTAGACAGACCGCGCCATATCGCATTCCGTATCCCGACATGAGGTCGAGGAATGTATTCTTAGTTCACCCTGACACGGTCATATTACTTAAGGTGTGTCATAACACAGCATAGGTTGTGCAGACTTCTACCAAACAGCACTTACTTATGGCGTTGGATCTGCTCATTTTCGAAGGCGATACTTCGCTAGCCGTTGGACACAGACCTCTACTATGAGATGGGTTAAAGTCATACCATTGCTATAATGGTTAAGAAAAATATTGCATAGAACCTGTAAACTTTAGAGTTCATAAAAAAAATCTTTTCTAAAGGTGTGTGAAGCCTACCAACCCACACTTGGCCACCATGTTACACTGTTCATTGTGACTCATGTACTCATGATCCATTAGTGGAATGATAAAAGGGTCACGAAAAATGGTCATGTTTTGCTACACTAACAGAGTACAAGTTAAACTGAAATATAATAACAGGTTTCATCAATAATGACTACAACTAAATTAAATTGTATGTGTATAGTTGACACATTTTCACATGTAAATCAGTAAACACAATATGAACAGATTTCGTTACATTTCAGTAAATTAAATGAAAGTTGATAAATGTGGGTCTTAATGAGGTTATTAAGATTTATGTAAAAATTAATTCATAGGTAACATTTAATATTCTATTCATTATGAGAAAACTTACCCTCATATCTCCAACTATACAATTTTATATCTGTTTGTAGTACATCTTATTGCCCCATTATTTTGTTTCTTATTCAAAATCAACATGTTTCTTCTTAAACAGTTGGACTTTTAAAACAGTTACTTATGTCTTAAAAACGTAGCTTCACGCCTGTAATCCCCGAAGAGGTAGGCAGAGGAATGCAGAACACTCCCATGTTTCACCGGTTACATTTACGTCCCACTAAGGAATATGTGGTGAGCCCATCGGGCACATATCCAGACTTCGAACCACTACTAGAAAATCTAAATTAGAAAATTTTGTAGTGTTCGACCCAGGAATCAAACCCAGGACCTCCTGATCGGCAGTCACACTTGCAACCATCACTACCAACAAGGCAGTCAATTTTTTATCATCTACTATACAAAATTCCCTAAATCCTAACTTAAATATATATCTCAAACAAGTACACGAACACTTCATTCACTCACATAAAATTAACACAGTTTATCTCAAAGCCAATAAATGTATCGTTCAGACAATAAAATCAAGTCAATAAACATTTAGAGTAACCAGCATTGAGACAGTACAATAAATAACTACCATGTTTATAATGAATAACAATTTTAACATGTGATTGAACATGAGAGATGATAAAAAGAACATATGTTTAACATACATACTACAATACAATACAATACAGTACAATAGTACTGTTTTGTGTCACATCACTGGACACAGAGCTCTGCCAAAAATATATTACACTGAAATTACTTGATAATCTTCATGTTAGTGGTAACTTAATTTTATAGTCCATTTGTTAATAATCTTTGATCCAGCTCTAGGCAATTAATACAAAGTTTATCAAATAATTTATCTAAAAATAATAAAACCAAAAAAATACCAAGAGTATTTATCATTGAAGAAAATTGATTGTAAATATAAAATCACCCCTGTAATGTAAGTAAGTAGTGAGTAGTGAAGAACTACAGAAGTGTAACAGTGGTCTATACTTAAGCTGTTATGATTATCCGACCATTGAATAATTGGTAAGCATATTGCCACACAGTAGGCCACTACTAGAAATTTCAACTAGAAGCTAGAAAAACTCAAATCCAAATATTCCAGGGTTTCATGATCAGCTGTCGCGCTTAGCAACCACCCGACCAACGTAGCAGTCAAGTTTTGTTATATTTGACTAATAAACATAATCTGTGACCAAAAACAATATATTATTCATGAAAATGTTGTGTGACCTCTTGACACATATTGGAACCTACTTGTTACGCACACATGAATGTGCACGAATGTAAATAATGAGATTTTTTCCTATTTTATTAACACATGACCTGCAGATAAAAAAGATAACCAGTGATGAATGCATATTAACATCGCGGAAATACGTCACACAAACATTCGTCATGTTTTAATATCTAACTTGAAAATTTCAAGGACAACTTGTGACCTCCCAAAATATTTACGCCAGTTGTATGTAAGGTATAAGACAATGTTACCTCTCCGGTCACTCTGTTGATCGCTAAATAAATATAACCGAAGGACCCCGCGCCAATTAGTCTTACAATCTTGTATTTGTTATTGATCAATTTCTCTGAACCTGGTTGCAGAAACAACGACATGATAACTGATTTTTAACAACAAACACTCGGACAACACTCGAAATCTCGCACAAGTCGCGCAATTATATAAAGTTACGTGTTTTGAAATGTAATTGAGTATATCTACAAGTTTCACGACTACATTTTATGGATATCAACTGTCACAGCACAGGTGAGATAACAGATAACATATATTTTCATTCTTTATTTGCTAAAGGTGCTATAATTCTTAAAAGAGCATAATGAAATATGTTAAAACAATGTGTAGCAAAAGTACATCATTACAATATACAAGACTTCAAATCAACAGAGAAACCTCCATAATGATTTATAATATGTATGTAACATATGATAGACAAAACTGCAATCAAATCAAAATATTGTGGGAGTTTTGTTAATGTTGCCAATAATATAGAGCTGAAGGGTTTTCTACTTTGGTAGAATTTTGAAGTAGATGGAATACATAGTATCATAATATTTATTAAAAATACATAATTAATTATTATTTATTATGCAATATTCAACTTGGAGTAGAAAACAATACCTATATAAGTCCAATGTAAAATTAATAATCGTAGATTTTCTGTTCATTGACGCTTACAGTTGCAGGCATTTCTCTTATTACGCAAATGTAGTGAGTAATCATTTGGTACTTACATGCAATTAAGATAATATAATATAGCGGACGTGATGTATATGATTTATAATCCAATTATTGTAATGTTGCACAAACTTTACTTTCCAAGAATACATAGAAATTGGTCACATACTAGTGATCTTTTATTCCAACTGAACCACTGGTCTATAAAGAATTTCTTTCTTAAAGAACTTAGCGGTTTTATTTTAAATAGTTAAAAAAGAATCATAATAAATATACTGTAAATAAAAAAGGGGGATTATCAATCTAATTTCAAAACTTTGTTAATGTAATTTTTATTTTATTTCTCAATAGCAATAATAATGGAAAGCGAGATACAGCTTAGAATGTAGCACACTCACTTGTCCCTGTAGCTCAGACCAGAATATAAGTTACGGCATAACGATATCTCTTGCCTGTCGTAAGAGGCGACTAAAAAGAGGCTTCCGGGGTTACACTGGAAGCTCAAACTGAAGGACGACGGCATGTTTGGCCGCGTATTGTCATGAGAATCGGTAAACGTGGGATGACGCATGATGCCTCCCGAGATCCCGAAGTCTTCCTATTACCACCCTAGAAGGCCACGGAGGGAATTTTAGTGCGTAAAAGTCTCACATAACCCGGTACCTTTGCCAGGGTACCGGATAGCTTTTGAAGGTTGCTGCTCAGTAAAATATCATTTCCAGTAAAAGGATTAAAATTTATTAAAACGCCAATTTTCCATGTTTTTTCTAAAAAACATTTTTTAATACGTACATTTAAAAAATCACACATTTTTATAAATTTTTTGATTATACATAATTTTCAAAGTATGCTTGGGCCAAATTCCTTGGCACTCAATTTATAACACTATCCTTACGGACTTAACGTGCTTCTTCTACACCCATCACTCTTTAAGCACGCCGATAAAAAAAAGTTTAATAAATATTATTAGCGTAACATGACAGACAGCATCGCCTGTGAGGTGATGAAGCAGAGAGTTCAGAACTCAAAATTTTCACTAGTTATGATATATATGTCCTATTGAATACATAATGAGCCTATTGCTATACACCGGGCACAATTCCAGACTCAGTACCTATTACTAATGGGAATTTCAAGTTAAAAAAACGAATATTACCCGGACTCGATGCTCGAACCTACGAGTAGGGCTTCTTATTCAGAAGTCGCGCTTGCTTCAACTACTGCCACGCGACATTCACACAAGTCATTGTATACCTATTCCTAACATTCATATTTAGAATCGATTAAATATTAATATAGGTATTCCTAACATCCATATTTACAATCGATTACATATTATTGTTGCTTTTGCTTATAATAATGTATTCTTGAGAAACAATGTACCTACAACAAAAAAGCATGAAAACAAATTTAACGTCTAGATATGAGCTTAGTTCATTGCAATACAATCTAATTCAACTGTGACATTTTCTTAACATATCAGCGCAATTAACTCCACCACTTACGCCATTTCGCAAGTTTAGTGGTCTAGTTTACTTGACGACCAAAGCGACCTTCCTTATAAATGAACTACTAATCTCAAATCTTTAACGACTATATAAATCACAGCAAATACATAATACTTAGAAAATATGATATGCCTTGTGAATCTTTATCCACCTACATCCTTAACCACATGTGTAACATAACACTTACGATATCCAATTACATTGTCCATTATCCAGGTACATTTGAATGATTAAGTATACTTAGTTGATGTAGCGGTTGTAAGCGCGACTGCAAGTTTCGATTCCTGGATCGGGTAAAATATTATTAGGTTTTCGGAACTTGAAATTCCCAGTAGTAGCCCGGAACCTATATTTGTGACTGGTGTCTGGCTTACCTCGTATCCCACGGGACGTATAACGTAACTTGTACTATAACTGAATAGTGAAAGTAACTCTATCTATTTTTTCAACGAAAAATAAGCATAAAGTTTTTTTTTATTTAAATTTAACTTTGAATAAATAAGTCGCGACAATTAATGCGCAGTACAATGGCCCACGACGAAGACGCGGTGAGTGCGAATACCCTCTCCGTGCGCCTCGCGTCGCTTGCGTACGCGTGTAGCAATAGACATGGTAAGCAACCAGTTACCAGTTGTGCTCATACATTCTTATGTTTTGTACGGGGCGAATGTACTGCCTCTTGTGGGTCTTACTCAACAAGTCTGTCATCTCACGGCAATCCTCGTCGAATGTCGCGCTTTGTAAACTTTAATGATATATGTTACGTTCAAAGAAGCTTGTCTCAGTGTGCATTGCGCACCAACATTTTGGAAATCTCTGCGCATGCAACAGCTCCGGCAAAGGTTGTTGAAACTGTGTTTTTCTAAGTCAACTATAGACTTATTAGTTCAACATTAGTGTTTGTAATGATACTGTGTCCGTGGGGTTATCCCTTCCAGTTACTGTCCGGCGCAGGCTGATTGCAGTATAGCACAGCCTCGCCTAGGCACGGCACTGCTTCGCCTCCTACGGGTAACTGCATACATTTTATAATTAGAATTATTTTTGTTTTGAAACGACATCAAATAAGTCAGCTCTCAAAGCCTTACTTGAAGTTTAACTTATAGCCCTCGAAAAATACTTTTTAACTATATTTATTTGTAATTCTGTTCTTAGCCAGGAGGAAGGAACGCGATTTACAAGATACATTAGAAAGTGTTATTGCTTCGTTGTTAGAATTGTTTGCAAGCGCGAATGCCCATTGTGATGTCCTGAGATTAAATTCCGGTTCGGGCACTATTGGATTTTTCTAATAAATTTTCTAATAGTGTCTCGTAGTTTGGATATGTCCCCAGTGAGCAATAGACTCACCATCTATTCCATAATGGAACGTAAACGTAATTGGTGTAACATGGGAGTGCACTACACTCCTCTGCCTACTTTTTCAGGGATTACAGGTGTGATGTTAAGTTTTTCTTCATACTATTATTTTTTGTTATAGCGAAATAACAGCTTACATTTAACAAATCAAATATGCTGATGGCACGCTTTTCGCTCAGGCGAATATGGGGTTTTTTACAGGTAGCGGGTAAGGAACAGGATACCAGCCAAGTGCCAAATTAACTCTGATCAACTCGGCTGAGTAATACATAGGCAAGTTTTATAGACTGTTAGGTAATAACTTACACTGGAATCCAATAGACATGAATACCAGAATCGATAATAGTTGTGGAATATACTTTTATTGTATATTTTAAAATAGAATGCAGTATTGTAAATAAATACATCATTTAGATTATTGAAAGAAAATATAAAGATTTTACAAACACAAGTAAAATAAAGCATAAAAATGCCCAACAATTACTCTTACATTATTATGGTTACATGTTTTCATTAAACGATATTCTTATAAGGCCTTTTGGATCACGTTTAAACAATGTATTAATGGATTTATTACATTTAGATCTAATTGAACAGTTATATATTATTCATTTAAAATGCACTATATATGGAATTTTTTCAGGCAAATAATATATACACAGAAATTGCAATCTGGTTTCTGCAATATCTAATACATTTTCTCTAAAAGACGACTGTTTTAAAATTGCATTTAGTACATTATTAAAACTACTTACTCAATAGTAATAAATCTGACACTGGTAACAAGGAGTACAGCCAAACACACACGAGTTTAGGCCGTAATACTACAAGAGAACAACTACACTACAAGTGAAATATTATATGTATTCATGATCATCATCCTTATATGAATATGATTGTTTTCATTGAGTTTATTTTTTAACTCACAAAACCAGCCAACTGGAAAAGTGACAGTCGTATTAATTACCAAATCATTCTAGAAGTGGTAATAAATAAAATTATACATATTTTAGGATATATTTGAGGTATATGATTATAATAACCGCTGCAAACATGACATTGAAGTAACGACATGTAGATTCAGTGCGGCTGCTAATAATGATACGTAAGTCCAGAGTGAATAGAAGTGATCGATCGAGTGCGGCGCTGCGGCGCTGCGGCTCGGGGCTCGGCGAGCGGCGCGGCGGCGCGGCGGCTAGGGCGCGGGCATGCACTTGAGGCGCTCGAAGGCGGCCTTCTCGAGCTGCTGGCGGTGGTCGGGGTGCGCGACGGCGATGAGCGCGTGCGCGCGCTGGCGCAGCGACTTGCCGAACAGGTTGGCGATGCCGTGCTCCGTCACCACGTACTGCACGTGCGCGCGCGTCGTCACCACGCCCGCGCCTGCGCACGCACACACGTTGCACTATGTATGTTGAGGGTATTTAACATTCCGGTTGGCTACCAGTTAACCCTTGGACGTCGGTTGATCGCGGTATAGCGCAGTTCACTTCAGGACGGCTAAATGCTCT
>DWFO01002933.1:0-13000 GCA_018246595.1 Mimoniades nurscia nurscia | reverse complement strand
GTCGCATATGAACCTGGGTATATTTCAGTACCCGACCCGGGAATCGAATCCAGGACTTCCCGTTTGGCAGTCGCATTTGCAACCAACACGACCAACGAGGCAGTCTATAGTTAATTGACAATATAAATTGATAAAAAGTAAATTTAAAGCGACGCCGACGGCTGAAAAAGAGCGTTGCGACAGATTTTACAACCGTCAATAAATTACCTTACAAATTATATCTACGTATTTCTTTTCGTATTTTGAAGACAATAAAAGCTTTTATATCATGAATGCCCTATCACAGACAATGGTGCTTCCGTCTAGAGGTCTAGAGTCTAGAGGATAATTCTGGTAAATAGACAAAAAAGCTGCCAATTATTGCATAACTATGGTGTGGCTGCCCACAAAGAAGGACGCTTAAATCGATATGTTGGCTCTGCATAAATTAAACTTCAATTTATGTAACGTTACTGAAGCCTACATGTTTGCTTAGTTTCAAGTAAAAATATAATCTTTGTGTTAAACAATGATTAAAATCGTCGTGTCACCGGCAGCGGTTAGCCGCCGCGACGCCGCTTGATTGGGATGGCTGTAAACCGATCCACATAGTGTTGGGAATAATTGTGTTTTATCGATAAAATATTATTTATCGACAAATATGGACTTCTATGTGTTCGATTTTATACTGTTCGTGCAAAAAAATTCCATTACAATTAACGTTATCTAGATATATCTTAAATAAAGATTAATAAAAACAAAGAGTCACACGCAACCAACTTCAAAGAGGGTTGTAGGAATAAGAAAGCTAGTGTCAATATTTGGTGTTGATAAGACTAGTCAGTTAGCATTTCTTCTTTTTCTTAGAACAAGAAGAAGAAGAGGAAACACATTAATTTATAATATATTGGTATAAATATATTTGTACAAATATATTAGTATAAATGCAATAAGTAGGTACTGCTGCACACCACCCCTCCAGACCGAAACAAAAGTTGATATAGTAGCTTCATGGTCAAAATAGGTGTGTCCGTGGTAGCGCCTACCACTTGTAAGATCATAACTTACCTATGTATAATTTTCACTTTGCTAATTATTTGGGGGAAGGGCAACATTTGGTTTGTTAAAAAATTATACTGCAATGTTGCAAACGTGAGTAAGTTCAGAAACAAAACATTACAACATACATTTTATTTCTAAACGATTGAAATGGCACCATCATTTTCAAAGTCATTTGAAACTGTAAATTATTTCTTTATAAAAATATAGATAACAAAATCGGAGGAGGACATGTACAACACTATTTTTGAATTTTTACTGAATAGACTTAATTGAACTTTTTCTGCAGACGATACGACAATGCAATATCGTGTCGTTGAAAAAATATGCAAATATAAACTATTCTAATATTGCATATTACGCGACACTGGTCAAATCTGTTTTTTAAATAATTTGTGTTCCTTAATTCACATGACATGATAACAATACTAAATTATTATTACTTTCCTAATTGTTACGCAACATGTTTTATTTGCTTTAAAATATATTTCCCGGTCGTACCACATTATATCGTATCGTACACCCTAAACGTACTTAACTAGGATCTCTCAAACTGTACACACTTGACTCGTAAAATGTGTTTTGTTTGACAACTTATTCACAGAAAACGGCGGCCGTTTTCATAATTTGTGGATCGTTACGGTTTCAGTTGTTATATTTGTGTTGCTGTTTGTGTATCTCTGTATTTTAAATATTTGCTTGTTTTCTTGCGAGCAATCTTGTGGCTTATGAAAACAACTGAAGGTTTCGTACAACCGACCTCGAAAAATGTACAGTCGAAGACATTTTATTGCAAATAATAGTGAAAACGTGCATTAGCTATATTTTTCCTTAACCTTGTTTCCGAAAAGATAGGCAGAGCAGTGTAGTAAACTCACACGCTTCACCAGTAATTAAGTTTACGTGCCACTATGTAATACCTACATATTCCATATTGGGAAACCTATTCCATAGTGTATGGTAATAGACTAATTACGTGGTGAGTCAATAACCATATACCGGGCACATTTCCGGACTCCGAGGCACTACTAGAAAATCCAGTAGAGCCCGACCCAGGATTTGAACCAGGTAGTTCCCAAACGGCGGTTAATAAACTGCACAAATTTAAAAAAAAATTATATATAAAAAAATTAAACCGCCATCTAGTAGATATATAATATTACATGAATTATTGCTTTAATATTACAGCGCCATCTATCAATAATAGATGAAATATTGTAAAATAATACATTTATAATAATAGTATTTCAGCGCCATCTGTCAAAATTACACAAAACGAATATAATTTCTCGTCTGTAGACTGGTATTTATTTTAGTTTATTGTCTCACCAATAGATGACACAAAACTTAAGACATTACAATAACGTAAACTAAATCTAATTGTTTTAAAATCTTTTATCTTTATTTCACACTTTTAGAAACTCATTTTTTCAATTGTATTCTAAGTAGTGGAATCGTGGAAACTTTAAAAGATTCTTTCGACGATTTTAAAGTATTACCGAAACAATTTAACTAGGTAGGTTGAACATTTGCTCGTAAAAATGTAACAGATAGACAAAGTTACATTTTATTTTTATATTACAGTTATGAATCAATGAACGTAACTTCACGCCTGTAATTCCTGAAGAGATAGGCAGAGGAATGCAGAAAACTCCCACGTTTCACCGGTTACGTTTACGTCCCACTTTGGAATAGGTGGTGAGCTTATTTATTGCCATACATCGGGCACATCTCCAAACTCCGAACCACTACTAGAAAATCTAAATTAGAAAATGTTGTAGTGTTCGACCCGGGAATCGAACCTGGGACCTCCCGATCGGCAGTCGCACTTGCAACAAACACGACCAACTAGGCAGCCAATGATTTATAATTATTTTGATTTTCTAAAAAAGTAGTTCGCTATTACATCGTAAATACGGACAGTAATTTAGATATTGTTATAGGTGTACTTCGAAACTTAAATATTGCAGTAAAAAAATTAACCAAATGCTTTTTACATAGCAGTATCTACCTATTTCGTTATTACTTAATTATAGCAAAGTGCCTAGTTAACTTCTGCATGTTATAATTGACATAATGTAAATTTTTCATTTATTTATGAGATTGTCACATCTGTATAACTATTGATAAAAAAAAATGTTGACCAGTAACTTTAAGGATATCCCTAAGAATATTACCTAACAATGCAAAATTTTTATCGGGTTTGTTCTTTCATACCATAACGAAGACGTGGTTCGACGTGATTTGTTGCGAAGATCATGCACAGAGCGAACAATTACATAACTTTACGTACATACATACATAATTATGTTCACGCCAGGTCCCATATAAGATAGTCAGAGAGTTTGGAAAAGAAACAAATATTACATAAGTTTATTCCGGAAATACACAATTTACTCTCTACCTACGACACAAATTCAGGATAACACCATTGACTGACTTCTTTTAGATTATTATCATTATTATATATTTATCGTAGGTCTCTTGCAGGGTTGGCAGAGAGTACCGAGTGCAAATATCTCAATCCTTGGAGACCTTTAAATTAAATCATTTCTGGTACAGCCTGGCAAAGAGTGGATCTCCCTGCCGGTGTCTATTCCCGATTCGTACAAAACAAAACTATTCAAAACAAGAGCGAAGAGGCACTTTATAGGCAAGCATGCATAGGTTGCACCTCGCTTACCATCAGGTGGAATAGCGTACCAGTCAGACGCGAGCTTCCTGCTAAAGCGTTTCTACTATCTACATATCAGCAGACGTAAATGAGCGCTCTCTACTTACAAGCCTGTGACACAACGACAATAATAATAAAAAATACTACGTTCAATCCTCCATTCCCCGCATTGTCACTATAAAACGTCTGACGCTTCCGTATTCGAACGTTTGATGGTTTATATATAGACCGCGCGCGCTAGATCCCGCGGGAACTGCACGGTGAGTGTTGTCGAGATGCGGTTTCTATGGTCCTATCAACAATTCACTTGCCCGTCAACTAGCCCGTTGATCCAGTCTATAGTTAACCAGACGGTCGAGACGGGAGTCGCGGGTTCGATTTCCACCTTGGACAAATATTTGTGTGATAAGCATAAGTATTTGTTCTGTGTCTAGATGTACAAAAATATACCATAGAAAAATGTACTTTACACTCGTAGTAAAAAGCAGCGAATGAAATTAGGCCATTTCGCAGACTGTAGAGGTCCTCAGTCTGTATTTATTGCTATGGAAAATAGTCATGACAAAATGTTGATATTTAGGCGATCTTATCTCTGAGATTTCAAGTGTTCGTTAGATAAAACATATATGGTCCAACGTTAGGCTCTGTAAGGGGTCAAAAGCAGTGGTTAAATGAAACAAATTTTATAAATCGTTAGAGGCCTCCACGATGGCTTTATGACTTTTGATCATCTGTATCGTGGCTGATCTCGACGACCAGTTTCACGGATATACTAAGGTTATACTAGAATTATACAATAAAATTTCGGCAGATTGCGAGACGTGTCGCCAATCCTGATGTGACGATCATTACCACTCTGCCTAATGTGCAACAGCTGGGAAGATCTACCTCCAAACAGCTTCACCATCTGTGAGGGTAAGAAATGCATCTGAAAGGCTGCATAATGTGAATTATAAATTATGTCTTTCAGCAAGCTAAACTTTTCTCTCAACGGTTTTACTCAGTAAGTTCGGGAAAACAAGTATGCAAGCAAACTCATATTCACATATTGCAATTATAAGCTGGCGCATATAAATGAAGAATGGCGAATGAGGAAGAATCGTGTAAGGCCTGTGAGGATGGAGAAATTTGGAACACAATGCTCTCTACGTACACAGTAAGGGACCCGGCCCTGCGATAGAATAATAATAAAAATAACAATCTAAGAGCTTCCTTACAGCTTTTAATCCTGTAGCGTGGTGAGAGACTTAAACATCGATGAAATAGCTTTTATAGCGGGCTATTTTGAGCTTCATTTATGAATATGTAAGCTTTACATTTTATTGCATTTCTTGATTAATTGTTACGAGCTTAAATTTGTTTTTTTTATAAACAAAATAAAATGTTACAACCTTTCTAAATCGATTATCCGTTTTTGTTACACAAATAGAAGTCAGCAACTTTAATATATAATTCCGAGATGCTTCCCGATAGGAAACAGATATCAACAAATTGAGTTGCTTTTTTTTAAAATAACAAACGTGGTCTTACAGAACAGCATCTTAACATTGAAGCAGATCACAAGGACCCCGAATATTATAATACCCTCGTGTCTGGCTTTCATGGGTTATGAGACGGTCTTCAACTCTGTTGAATGCTGCGCTGTTCTGGAATTATGACATCGAAGTATTATATATTAGTCTATTTGCTTCTACTAGTCTATTAACGTTAAATGTCAGTGTTGACGTTCTTATGAAGTCGCCATTATATGTGTCTGAGGCTGGAATAGTCTTTTCAGTGGAGTAGCTGTAGAAGCTGCTACGGATACTAGACCACCTTATGGACAGGTGTTGCCGTGAACTTGGATGAAACTAAACGCATGATTAATATATATATTCATTCAAGACCTCATGCCATAAACGATCATCTATTTAAATTGTTGCGGAATACAATTATGTCGTGTAGATCTTGTAGTCAGTAAAAAATAACGGAGAGGGAGGTCAAGAGGAAAAGAAGAGGAGAAGGAGGAGGTCAGGCAATATTTAGCAGACTAATTAGTGTAAACTGCAATTAGAACAATGTCTACTCACTTCATGCACTGCGCCCTGTGAGCTGCAGAGATGCCAGTCCACTAGGACTTTGCCCGTTTCAGCGCGCAGATTCTGTCGTGACGTACAGAAAACATCCAATCGACTACTCGTCCAATGACGTGAAAGCATAGCATTGGTCGCTCGCTAGACGGCTATCCGATGATAACTTGTGAATTCGAAACTATTTGCCAACACTACTATATTGTATATTTGTGTAATTATATATATTTTGTAAGAATGACGAAACAGAAATACAATGCAAATGTCGATGTACGCAGGTGCCGAGGGTCAACCTCAAGACTTACCTCTCTAGACCAAATAAATAAGATTTTATCTGATGGGGACGTTAGAAGTGTCTGAAACCGGAGTGCATGTATGAAGAGAGTGATGGATGTGGACGAAGCACGACGGATGTGTGAGAATAGAGATATTTGGCACTCTGTGCTTTCTGCCTACCCCGCAAGGGACCTGGCGTGAAGATATGCATGTATATCTTTTGTACGTACCGTTTACTTAAAAAACACTAGCAACATTTTCTTTTCACATATTAAAATAATCATCATCAACGTCAGCCTATTCCTGCCCACTGCTGGCCCTGGGCCTCTCCATATTGTCACTCCAGCATAACATAATAGATGTACCTTAACATATTTCGTAGCGTCATCTGTTATTAACATAATAGGTGTTATAAATATTGACGTCTTACACAAGAGCTTATACTTACTTATACACGAGACGTAACTACGTAGAGCATGTAAGGGACGTGACTAGCGTTGCCTCCAGGTGTAGGTCGCGCTATTTCCGGCGCGTGCGCTAAGTGTATCGTGAAGTGGGTCAGCGTGGGGCCAGCGTGCACAACACGCGGGACTTATCGAGATCGCGTCGACACTTCATTGTATGAATTTGCAAATACCTTATACCTTTTGAAAAAAAAAATGGGTAAATTTTATTAATAACGGTAAACACGTGGTTAAATTGCATAGCCGCTGATTGTAATATGTGAATGAAATTTTAAAAATTAAACGATTTAAATTTGAAGTTGAAAAAAATTAGGAACTTTTAAAATAAAAAAATAAGGAATCTTTTTATATTCAAAAATTTATTGAAGACAAATTAAATTGCATGCAATCATTAATATACTAATAATAAGTATAATAGCCGAATTGATAATATTACTCTATACATATATAATTATTGATTTAACTATAATCTAATATATAAAAACTCGCATCATAGTGTTGGTGGTCAAAATCCTGGGAAACGACTTAACCGATTATTATTAATTTTTTGTGTACCTATATTTGGTAGGTGTTTGAATAGGTCGAAGGAGAGTACTTAATATAAAAAAAACATGGGTTAATATACTCATATAGCCTAACATTTATAAAAATCCGGTCTTGACCAGCGCGGCAGTAACAGCCTTATACTCGTACCTACTCTATATTCTGGGAGGAGACCGAATCCAATAGTGGAATAATAAAATGGTTGAAGATGATATAAATAGCAGGTAACTGTAAAGTATTAAAAATGCCAATGTCTACAAACACGTACGTGTTCACATCAGTAGTGTCTAGAAGCGAATGCACAGCGACCGAACGCATCGGGAAGTCCAGCGTACGCTTATTTTTAAACTTTCAAAAAAAAAAAAAACTTGGCATTAAAATATCAAAGCATGTGGCCCAGTAACGGGTACTTTAATCAAAATAATTAAGTACTTCAGTGATTTATTACCTGTTGGGGTGTCGGAGTGGGGGGCAGTGCCACCGGCGTGGACGGACAGAGCGGTGTTAGGAATTAAAAGTTCTCAACGCAGACCGCACAGCGTAATTGTTGAATTTAATTGGTACGATCTCTTTTACAATTAAGGTTAAATGTTGATTAAATCGCACCAATTAAACTAACCAGTTGGCTACCTGACGACACGGTGGAAGTTGACGTTATTGTTCATCGTTGACAACAAAACATATTAGTAATAGGTATTATCTAATACATACATACATGTACTTACATATGTATGTACAGACATAAACAGGCAATTAGTGCTACATGTCAACGTCGTTCTCGTCTGTCGTCAGATTAGATACAGAACATCAATTAAAAATCGTATCCAAACGTCAGGAAGAACCAGCCGAAAATAAGACTAATTGCAAGTGGCCAGGCGTAAATGTGCTGAAATAAATTTCCCGACTAAACGGACACAAATGGCAATAAACGAATGTAGCAATTTTTTTTCTAGGTGCCATTCCAATATTTGCATTCGCCATTTTGTTTTTAGACAGACGTCACATGTCAATAACAATGACAACAATCATAATGTCTTGGAACAAATCACATAATATGGCCTTCTGGTCGCAAACTGGGTTACATGAATCAGACAAGTGGCAATATATCTCTAAATAAATAATAATACACAGACCTGCATGAGCTTCAAGTCACAAATTGGCAAGAAGTTGCACATAATCCGAGCAAATGGCTAACGCTCGTGTAGAGGCCAAGATCCACTTCGGTTCATTGCGCCAACGGAGTAAGTATGTAAATAATAATATAAAAGATTTGCAAACCCAGACAGCACATTTGTGCACATCATAGAAATATTTATCCTCGCAAGTAATCGAGCCTATTACCTGGTAAATTTGGTCATCGCTAACCACTAGAACAGCAAGCCTTACGATAGAGTCATACACAGAATTATATACGTAACATCATGCCTGTATCGTGACTGCCTCGTTGGTCGTGTTGGTCGCAAGTGCGACTGCCGAACGGGAGGTCCTGGCTTCGATTCCCTGGTCGGCACTACTAAATTTTCTAATTTAGATTTTCTAGTTGTGACTCGGAGTTTGGATATGTGGCCGATGTATGGCAATAGGCTCACCACTTATTCCACAGTGAGACGTAAACGTAACTGGTGAAACGTGGGAGTGTTCTATATTCCTTTGCCTACCTTTTCGGGGATTACAGGCATAAAAATAACATCCCGCCTGAAATTGAACCCAGGACCTCCCGATTGGCAGTCGCACTTGCAACCAACACGACCAACGAGGTAGAATTACATATATCTGGAAGAATACAATTATCTTTTGAACTCGCGATAAGAAAAATAAAAAGCACTAAATATAAAGTTGAATTGTGAAAAGTTAATTCGTTCATTATAAAGCCACGAAACGGCACATTTAAATATCGTTTCTCAAATCGTCTCAATAGAAAATCCAAATTGGTATCCTGAATGTGTCACATAATTCCCAATTACCGGCGGGCAATCGCTCATCCAATTCCAATAGCATTAATTACGGACCTCGAATAACCGCCACACCCCCGCACCCCGCACTCCGCTCGCCGCCCTGCCGCGCGCCCCTCGTAAGACGGTTAGTAAATAAATAAACATGCAAGTGATTACCGGCGACCGCCAGCGACTTGCAAAAAGTGCAAAAAGGGGAAAGAGTGTAAAAAAAATACGCGAGACCCGTACAACTCAATTTTGGAGGCGCAGCGCGCTGGAAATAAGTGGAAAAAAACACGCGAGCGCATTTATTGCTGTGCTGCAAACGGTACACTGTTATATTTCTTGTATATTTATAATATTGTGTTATGCAATATTCGAATCTAAACGTTTGCTTAGATTACCTTAATTGATTTCATGTTATATATTTTTTATGTCTCATTATTTTTTTGTTCTATTATTTTATGAACCTCGTTTTGAAACTCGTATAAAACTCGTTCGTTATTTTAAGATGTAGCATCTTGTGCGGGAAAAGTTACATTTTTTGAAACATTTTTCATTTATTGTTAAACATTGTTATCATTACAACATTATCGTGAGATAACAATAACCTATAAAGTCAGCAGTAGTAAAGTCCCCGTGAGATAGTACCGCCTCATTGGTGGTCTCCCCTCTCTTAACGAGTCAGATTTTATGTATTATTCAATTATATTATATACAAGTAAACTAGTAGGTACATACTCAAGTTACCTCGTTGGTGGAGTGGTTGTAAGCGCGACTGCTGATCGAGCAGTCTTGGGTTCGATTCCTGGGTCAGGTGTTATTGAATTTTTCTAATTCAAAATTTAGAATAGGTTGTATATCAATGATTCGGAGTCTGAATCTGTGCTCGGTGTATGGCTTTGGCTTACCTCCTATTCCATAGTGGACCTAAATATAACTGGTGGAGACATAGGAGTGTATTACACTTCTGTGCCTATCTATCACTTTGGGAATTACAGGCTTGATGTGTAAAATAATCGATAACTGTTTTATTTATATTTTTAATACTTGGTTTCATAAATATAACTGTTATAAATTAATAATTAAACATAACATATAAATGTCAAAAATTACGTTGATAACTTTATAAGTATGAACATTCGTAACGGCTCTTAATTTTCATAGAGAATACCGCTTTCCAATAACGGAACAACACAGTTAATAATTTTACACATGGCGCACATGTGTAAAATTAACATAAATTCACGCCTGTTATCCCCCACGGGGTAGACAGAATTAGTGAAATAATTTAACCGCCAAACAAAGGCAAGGCGGTAAGTCGCGACAGCAACAAAGCGCCGGGCGGCCGGTGGCGACTCGTCGGTGGTCCTAACGAGTGAGCCCGATTAATTCGCGGCCGCGTCGCAACGCCGCCGACCCACACGTCGCGCGGCGTCGGCTCGGGGAACTCAATTAACAATCATAATAACAGTGCGTATTATTGCACCGTTATTGAGTAAGCCGTGCTCACACTATGAAAGCAGTGGTCAGTGTGGAGGAGTCCTGTCACATCTACAAGGACTTCTTTTTCACTTGGTGCTCCCTGCCTGTATCGCAGGAGTCCGGGCGTGATGGTATAATAATAGTTATAATATAAAATATTCTCATATTACCTATAATGCCTATTCTAGGCTTTGTTTCTTTAAATAAAGTTACATTAAATTGTATTAATTCCAAATAACAATATTCCAAACTTATTCTAACTCAACGGTACATAAATTGTAAAATGTTTTATTTTAATTAATGAGATATAAAATATTATTAAACACAACACGGGATATTTCTAAACGCCCTACTCGTAAAAAATCCACAAGTGATCTATCAAATGTCAAAAAACAACCCTCAGAATGAGTGTCAATACTCAATATTATAATTGGGCAAACGCCGCCAAAGGATAGGGAAGTTGATGAAAAAAAAATATTCTCATAGAAGAACGTGCCTCTAAATGTAAGGAACAGATTAAAAATAATAAAACTATAAAGCCATAACAATCATTGTACGACACAAAGGTGTTTGAATCCGTAAAAGACACGTCTGTGTGTACAATATGTTGGATGGGGTGTGTTTTTTTGGACCATACCCAGTTTGTCGGAAGTCACGAATTAAATGCGACTTGTGGGAAACTTGCAAACGAAAGTGGCAATATTAGCTTTTTGCTTGTAATATGTGTGGCAATATTTGTACGTCAATAAGCTCATACCTTACTACACGGTGAGTACAACATACCTGGTGATAAAAGGAAGTGCCTATTACACTCCTCTGCCCACCCCTTCCAATAAACAGGCACGAATATGTTGTTTGATATTGGCGAGACACATAATACTATTGTCACGTTACCAGTTAGTAAGTCCATCGGATACAGGATTTCGTATCAGTAAATATTTTTTATACAAGGACAATCATTCTACATTAAATCGCATTCTACATTAAAAAATATCGCATTGGTGACGCCTATGTTGTTGTATATGCCCATTCACTTATCACCAGCTCCATTTACCACCAGCTCCATTTACCACCAGCTCCATTTACCATCAGGCGGGAAGTTAGCTTCATTGTTAGACAATAAGAGCGTCACATTTGAATCGGGTGAATTAGCAGTTAAATGGGTGCCTGTTGCTGAATAATTAAAAAAACCATATTATCTAAACAACCTTGAGAGTGTAGGTCTAGTCTATCTACCTCTTCGTAGATTACAGGTGTGGGGTTACTTTATGTAAGTTATATTTTATGTTATTGCTTTACTATTTAATAGTATTTATTTATATGTAGGTATGTATATCCTTTACATGTTATTTTTATAAAGAAAACACGTATAAGAAATGTTATTCAAAATTGCTGCTTGTCCCAAAAGAGTGGATTAGGTTGATTTGAAACACAGATTAAAAGGTGATAAATGAATTGTTAATTTGCAACCTTAGTTATATAACGTTAAGATCGCATATCAAAAGTCAAATGGCTCGCAACAAAATCATATTCAAATTCAAAATTTTTATTTCATAACACAGTTGAAATATGTGCACTTAATGAACTTCAAAATCGTATTAATTCAAATTATCTCTCTCATCGTCTTTACGAACACAAAGTGCAAATGTGGTAGATTGAGACAAAAGTGACAAAATAACCAAAAACAAAAATATAAACCTACGGTATTCCTTTTAAGAACATGTCAATCAGTAGAGTAGTTAATTCTGTACGATAGGTGTTGTTATTCATTTGAAAACGTCGTTCCGTGTTTCAATAAAACTGACAACGCTAATCTTATCACTAACAAGTTGAAACGCGTCCATACTGCAATCCGTTATACAAATATTGCGGTAACAAATTATACAAGCTATACGTATGTATAGTACATATAATACGTATAATTGTGTGTCCCAATGGAGGTTGCGGCTCTTCCCAAGTCCATTCGATGCAAATTCTTACATCGGTCGGTTTGGTGTGTGGTCCAAGTCAAAACTTGTTTAGTATCAAACATGGTAAAGGTGAAAATAAACATCGTGCGAAAACCTACAATCAATGGTCTCAGAATTCCGTGTCCCACTTACGAACCTGGATGCAAATTATGACACTCGGGTTTTTGGTTAATTTAATATTTTAATATTAAATAACACTTCCTATAAAGGTGAAGGAAAATATCATGAGGCGCGATTATTGTATGCTAGTTCTCGTTCTGAAAGCAGATTCTTATGTCCACCAATGCAATGACGTGGTTGATGATAATATTGTAAATTACGACAATAAACTAATAAATATCTTGGGTTACCTCCACCCAAGTCTACCTCATTACAAACGAAGCAAAGCCCTGTAATAAAAATACAGCTATTAAACGTATACTATGTAAAAATATAAACACGGACATATTTTAAGACGCAGACAAAACTAATATATTTGCTCATCACATAAATATTAGACTGCCTCGTTGGTCGTGTTGGTTGCGAGTGCGACTGCCGAACGGGAGGT
>DWFO01002932.1:0-13000 GCA_018246595.1 Mimoniades nurscia nurscia | reverse complement strand
GCTTGGTGTGATGTAACTCCAGCTCCACAATAAATTTAGTTATATTGTAATATTCTAAGTGCTTATTTTAACAGATGCAATAGCACACCTATAGAGTTTCTTTCGCCGCTTCTTCTCCTTAGCGAGGCATCTTCCGAAACGGTGGTAGGATCATATTGATGTACAAGACGTGTTCTAATGAATTAATTTTGAATAAATGACATTTGAATTTGAATATTATTTAAATCAGTTGCAAATTATGCAACACAGGAATGAATAGAGAGAGTTACTAGGTAAGCGTGCAACATCCCACGTTGGATCTCAATTCTCTCGGGATGCTTGTTTTTGTTTATGAAAAAAAATTACGTCACATCATGCCTGTAATACTCGAAGAGATAGGCAGAGGAATGTATTACACTCCCACGAGACACTACTAGAAAATCGAAATTAGAAAAATCCAGTAGTGCCCGACCCGAGATTTGAACCCCGGACCTCCCGATCAACAAAACAGTCAAATAATTATAATAGATAAAACTGTTTAATAATAATAAAGCTTCCTACTCTAGAAATGTATTAAACATTTGTTTCTATTTCAGTTGACTATTATCTCTAATCTTACAATGAAAATGGTGGAAGGATATTTCAAGATAGCCCATGGCTTCAACAACAATCTTTGTCCGCGGGCGGATTCTATTTCGATTCATCGCAGATGTCTTCATTCTCACGATGCCAACTTGAAACGCTTTTTATTCAATATACTCGTTATGTAAGTATCGTTATCAAAGACTTTCATCGTCTTCGCTGTAAATTGAAAACAGTGTCTTAAAATAGCGTTGTCCGTTCCGCTATGTCGGCTCATGCATAAGAAATGATCGTAGCTGACGTCAATACCAAAAAAACTGAAAGCTTTTTTATATTCACAACTCTGTTGTCGGAAAATCAAATTGGCCTACTAGATTTAAATCAGATTGAGTTGACATATGAATTTGCTTTTTTTTAAAATGTCTATTGTTATTAAAACGGCCTATCAGTATAAATTGACAAAAAACCCCACAGCTCTGCCGCTCTCTTCTCCGTGTTTACATATTGAGCGATAGCTGTAATGAATGTTCACAATGTTATTAACATTACGATATAACTATAACTGTGTAATTAATAAAGACCGTTAAAGGTTTTATAGAGGTACGATAACTGGTGAAACGTGGGAATGTCCTACATTTCTCTGCCTACCTTCGGGGATTACAGGCGTGAAGTTACTTTCTATAGTTCTATATTACGTTACGTTCTATATGCTTACTAAGTTTCATGGTAAAAGTACCCGTTAGGATAGTTTTTATTTCAACTTCCTCGTGACTTTGTTATTTTTGATGCATATTGATATCAATTTTGCATTTCGTTTTTGTCCAAGATGTGTGTATCTAGCAACGAAAACAAAAAAAAAACTACTGGGATTACGTATGATCAGATCCATTTGCTTGGATACAAATCAATATATTATACTCGTACTTAATAGTCCCACAACGATAGGTAATATTTATATTTATTGTGAAATCCACATAATTTCTAAGAACTACTTTGCGGTATAAATATGCGTGAGCGAAATCAAATAAAAGATTTACGTCCCTCGCGAGGGAAAAGGTTAGCTAATATGCGGCTATGTACACTTAAATAATAAAAGATGGTAAATTAATTAAATTCGAATCTTTTATTACAACACAAGGTACGATTCGTATAGTTAATAAAATGAATTTTATTGTATACTAAATACGCATATGAAGCTCGCCGTATAATTTATTATGTGTGGCTACAGCTTACTACGAGTTGTACCAATTTTCATTCAACATTTTCATCTCTGAATGGTAAAAAAACGTAATATTATGTCTGTCATCCCAGAATAGGCGGGCAGAGGAGTGTAGTACACTCCTATGTTTCGCCAGTTGCGTTTACGGGAGTAAAGCTATTATCATACACCTGACACAAATACAGACGCCGGGCCATTCAATATATTTACATATTCTACATATTTGGTGAATGTTTGAATCTGATACGAGGATAAACAATGCCCGGTTCCTCTCTCCACATGCGCTGCCATCTCTGTGAACCTCCACAGCCATTACCTTACCATCAATTTCAATTCCATTTAGGAACATCAAAAGAAAAAAAATAGCCCGCTTAGTTATAAACACGTACCTACTACGCGTCTCGTACCAAAGCGACACCCCAGCGCCCAGAAGCTGTCACATAAATGCGGGGTATTATCTGGCTAAACATCATAGATTGACCCTAGTATTAAAAATAATCATACCAACTTACCCTTAAAGTTTTTAACTTTTTAATAGCACTCTTTAAAAATCGCATTGCCCACAGAATATTTAAATATGGAATATTTTTCATTACGACATTTAATTTTATTAAAGTAGAAACATCCACACGTATTGAATTGCATAACCTAATCAAATTAACTTTAGGGATCCGAATGGTCGTATTAACTTGAATTTTTAGCAACAAATAGTTGTATATGTTTTATTAACTATACCGATCTTAAAATAAGAATTTCATAGCACTCTTTTCTACATAAGTATGTATGTATGTATACTTTTTATTAATAATTGTGATTTTAATATTCTAGGAATATAATTAGTTGCTAATCAACTAACATAAACTGGCCGATTATAGAAATAGTAGCACGAAAGTTATAAATTAACATGCTCAATGGGAAAATAAAATAAAAATGCAACACACTACATACATCAATTGTCTATTTCAATATTATTAGTGACATCGATTAAAGGTACAAAATAGTTACGTAAATAACCCCAGGTCAAAGTAAATTGCTTTGACGTAACAAACAATGAAGTAGCGGACTCGTTTCTACTATATATTTTTGTTACACATATGTATATTTACTCGTAGCTTCGAAATAACAAACATCCCTTAATAGCTTAATATGTAACTACAAATTAAATATGCAACTAATTCTATTAAATTACTATTTTGTTATATATTTCTACGCATTTTTAGATTCTTTTTCTCTTTTAAGCTCCGAAACTCATTTACAACTTTTTTATGGTCGCTCTAGTGCAATACACAACAGTCGTTTGAATAAAAAAATTATAATTCGATACAATTAAGCTACATGATACGGAAATATTTCTTAAATGTAAATATATTTACTTACCATTCGCGAATTGTTTTCGTTACCGTTACCAATCAATAAGTAGTTTCACTTGCTACGATCTTCCGTCAATAAAGTTTATTAGTGCACTAAAAGTTCAGTTCTATGTGTATTATAACTATTACTCGAGAAAATTTTGGAATAAAATAAATTTCGGTGTCAGTATCGACATATTTATGCGTTACAAAATCGATGCGTAAAATTCGTATCTCGGTTTTCGTAGAGATAATCTATCTACTAGTGGTGTAGACGTCCGCTACGCACGCGATCCGTCAAGATACTGAACCCACGTAGCATGACGCTACGCGGCTCGACCGTCGGTGTTGTTATGTATGATAACGTTTACTTTCTTATATTTATATTTTCCTTCGTGCGGTTCATCTTCTATTGTTCATGTTTAAAAAATGAAGTACGCGACGTCGTCACGCTGTGTTCGTTTTATTGTCACCTACAAGGGTAATCTGTTATAAAATTTCTGAGTGGTAATCGTGATTGATGAGTACTACGCCTGCGATGTTATTTTTTTCCATGTTTTATTCTGGTACGTTTATAATTATTTATATGCGCTACGATGATAGTAGTATAGAATGTTTATAAATACTTTATAAAAACATCCTAAATCAGAAAAATTTCAATTAAATCAATAGAATTCAAAATTAGATTTTCTTTATGATGAGTATGAGATAAAATTTGATTTTTAATTTAGTTTCGATAAAATGTATATATAAAAATAAATTAAAGTACCCTCTTCGTCAGTACTTTTTTTTTATTCGCATGACTTAAGTTTAGACATGCATGACAGTTAAGTTTAGACATGCATGACAGTTAAGTTTAGACATGCATGACAGTTAAGTTTAGGCATGCAGCGAGAAAGAACTATGTGTCCGTCTATAATGTTCTTCGGTCATCATAACTACTGTTCATGTTTGGGAATAGTCGCATTCAATTAACTCAATATCAATTATATAAGGGTCACGTAGAAGGTAGGTCTCAGATGTCGCAACTGGATTAGCCTTAGTTAAGACGTAACACAACCTCAAGATAACTTAACTATGTGATATTCAAATTAAATGGGTTGATTGATTTGTAAGGGCGACTTTACATCATTTCGAGCGATCGCTAATGGGTCTATGATCATTGGCATGTTTACGAAGTTACTTCTCAGAAATTACGAACGTGCAAGAGCTTAGAAGCGCTTTGCGTTATAAATGTTGATAGTGACCTGGTATAGTTGGTCGAGTTAATGCGAACGCGATTGCTGAAGAAGAGTCCTGCGTTCAAATACCGAATTGGATTTTTCTCGCTGAAACGTTCTGATTTACTCGTATAAAGTTCTATTTTTTTTTAAGTTAACTTAATTTCTTTTTTAATTTAAATTAACCTATTCCATAATGGAACGTAAACGTTACTGGTGAAACGTAGGAGCATACTGGGGGTCCTCTTCAGGGTTACAAGTTAAATATATTTTTTTTAATTTTTAATGAAAGACCTCATCATCACCGTCAACTCTTTTATGATTCCGTTATTAAAAACTGCGTTTTAGGCCGGTATGCTAGCATATTTATTCCTCCAGAGTAGCTCCTTGGAAGAAAAATTTTATTTAACAAATTTACCATATGGAACAGATAGATTTGAACTTTGTATACTCTATAGAAATACTAAAAAGTTACAAATATATGTCAAAGATTTTCTATTAAAACTTAATAGGAAGTTTCTAAATGAGCTTAAAAATAAAATAAGATTTTGCCGAAATTATTAACATAAGTAATTTCGAACTCAAAAACCTATAATCAACTGTCTATTAAATTATTCATGTCCTAATAATCATTATTAACAGTCTTTTCGAAATTTAAACGTTCCCAGAAACTTTCCTTTATAACCTAAATCGAATTGCTATGTTTCAATGACAAATGGTATAATCGTGTAGCACCATGATTATTTACTATGGCTTATGAGCACCCAACATTAGGTCGGCTTAAGGCTCGATGTGCATAAATACAAAATATACATTCGTGTTTTTAATTACTATGGGATGGGTATCACAAAGACATATTAAGCTACGGTTCAGCAGAAATTTTTCTTTTTAATTTTCATTGTACATCTTTTTTCAAAAAAATTGTTTCTCAACATACGATCTTTCGAATATTTTATGCAACCACACCACATGCTTTCTAATAGTCATCCGTCCAAGAAGACGAAGACACCCCTCAGCGTTTATCGCATTACCGTGATTTCCCATGGAAAACCTGTTATAAATTCTTCCAGCTGTCAAGCGCTTTCACCTATCGGTTATTTCAGACGCCTAATATATTGAAGTAACTTCACGCCTGTAATCGCCGAAGAGGTAGGCAGAGGAATGTAGAACATTCCCAGGTTTCAACAGTTACTTTTAAGTCCCACGATGGATTAGGTGGTGAGCCTATTGCCATATACCAGGCACATATCCAGACTCCGAGCCACCACTAGAAAATCTAAATTAGAAAATTTAGTAGTGCCCGAACCGGTAATCGAACACAGGACGTCCCGTTCGGCAGTCGCACTTGCAACCAACTCGACCAAGGAGACAGTCATATTGAAATATATAAATCATCGTAAAGACCTCCATTCGACCTACATTTGTGACGACAAATGTAACACCTAATGCGGCGACATTACATACCTCACGCCACTCAATAATTCACGATATGTCAACGAATAATACAATATTGGAGCAAGCAATCATGCGTAACACATTAACAGAACAGCATTTATCGTACCCGTTATGTGATTTCATATAGTAGAAAATAAATTAATGTCTGTAATAGGTATATTTTATTTATAATTTAATAATTTATTAATATACATATTACAAACGCAAGATATGGATCAAGTACGTCAATCTGCCTACTCGGTAAGTTACCTGGTGTGACAGTATAATATAAGGAATAACAATAATAATAGAAGAAACACAATAATCAAGAGAGAAATGTATTTGAACAAAAATCCTAACAATATCTTAGGAGGACACACATGGCCATAAAGACCAAACTAAACAAAGCCTGTGCTTTTCCAGACCGCGGATGTCTTGAAAATGTATGTTTGTAAATTACACCTAAATACAGATTTCACGTTACGACCATTTGTCTTGAATTGTACAACTATTCAAGAATTCAGATAAACAGATTCAAACATTTCACCAACATACTCATCGTCATGATTCTTTTCCTAATTATAAACAAAGACAACATTAATATTTTGTGTATATAATACTATAGGTCCTAGCCCTTGAAACGAACAGCAAGCAATATTATTAAGCCGCTAATAATTAGGTATAATCGAAGCAATAAACGGATGTGTGAACAGCCTTCAGAATTACTTGTCGAAACTCTAATAACATGTTACTTTACATCGACTCAAGTCGAAAACATACTTAGGTACATATATACGTACATATTTATACAGAAAATTGTTGTTGGCAGCGAATAAGTGAGACATCGATAGTCATGAGGCTGGCGATGTGGCTTGTGGATGGGAATATAATGGAACATAAAATAGCGTAACATCACGCTCGTTTCTCCCGAAGAGGTAGGCAGAGTGTGTAATGCACTCCCACGTTTCCCCAGTTACGTTTACGTTCCTTCGTGGAATAGGTGACGAGCCTTCTGCTGTACACCGGACACTAAACAAAACTCTGTATCACGAGTAGACATATTGACTAGAAATTGTAGTTAGAAATATTCACTAGTACCCGACTTGGGATTTGAACCCGGAACCTCTCGATTGCAGTCGCGGTCGGACCACAAGAGGCCATATATATACCAGCCCATATATAGAGACCATTATATAATTCAATGCATTGAATATAACATGAGAAAATGTTAACTGAAACAAAAAGGCCAAAGCCTTTACAAAAACATGATGTTATTTTTGGATTTTAATGAAGCTGTATAATCTATACATTAAAAAATTGTTAGGGCCATAGTCATAATGATGATAATTATTTATCCCTGTACAATAACTAATAATAATAATATCTCGGGACATTTCCACACAACGGTCATCTGATCCCAAAGTAAGCATCAAGAGAGCTTGTGGTATGAAATTAGAAAATTTATTAGATTTTTTTTAATAAATTTTCTTTATTAGAAAACAAATTAAACATTCGCAACGATGTTTTAATGTCGCCAATTGAAGGCAGTATCGTTAATGCCTTTTTGATGTCTGCTCGGTTTTCAATTTTCGCTTAGATATAATGTATCGTGAACTGGGGCGACTCAAGAGTTCATGAAACATTTTGAGACCGCCACGCAAATTGCTTCGAACGATTGTGGCATTTCTTTGGAGATTTTATTTATGTAGCATTTCTGAGTGCTGTAGAAAAGTTAAATTTGTTTAAATTATTATATCGTGTGCTGGGCTGGGCCTAGTGTACGTTAGCCTTGCCTAACCTAACCTACCCTAATTTTGTTTTACTGGGAGAATTTCACTGGGAGAGAATATCATTAGGCATTTAGTACGCCCTTGTGCCCTGTAGTTTTAAGTGTTACCCGAAATACATAAATAAAACAAAAGCATAACATCACACCCCGAATTACATCCCTGAAGAGGAAGGCAAAGGATTGTAATGCACTCCCACGTTTCACTAGTTACGTTTCCGTACCATAATGGCATAGATGGTGATAATATTGGCATAAAAAAGGGCAGCAATTCAGACTCACAGACACTAGTAGAAATTTCAAGTTACAAACAGACAATAGTACTCGACCCGAGATTTGCGCTCTCGGCTATGGCACTGGCACACTCTTCACCAAATAAGCAGTCCATAATATAAACAATTTGATTTTATACTTGATTTTTGTTATACTTTTATTTAATAATACATACTCGTACATATACTAAGTACAATGCTTTGACCCTGAAATAAGTTCAATCAAGTATGAAAAGGACTCCAAATTTTCTCTTCAGTTGTCTGTAGATTTTCTCGAAATTTCTATTTAGTATCAGATATTTATCGATTATATTAAACTCGATAAATCACAAATCGAAAAGTCAAATATTTCTGTAAAACGCAGGAGAAAATATGCTAAAATCCTTATTCAATAAAGTGGATTTACCATCTTATTATCCCCTTAATCGTTTTTATTCTTGAATCGTTTTAAATATCCTTTCCTGACGTAAACCAAGGGGTTAGGTGTGATTGTGCTCGCTTGCATTCATCGGGGAAGGTGCTTTGCGTATCTTCAGCGCTAATCGAGTGGCCTGGACACTGGTAAATTAGTCACAATAATATTGGTAATGTATTTCTGAGGAATATCCACTTATGTTATTTTAAGCAGCCACATTTAAATTTTTTTGTAAATCTTAAAACTAAAAAAAATCAAACCTTTTTGATTGTTTACACATGTTATTATGACAATCAGTTACCAAAACGAATACTAATCGGAACGATATTATAAATATAGTAAAAATTAGAGACAAAATGCAGATAAGAGGATACCGGAGGTGACGAAAAACAGTTATTGTTCGAATGAATCATATTTTATGGTATGGTATGGTATGGTATCCCAGCGCTGGGCATGCGAGTTAGGGATCGCCGAGCACAGCTTTTCACACAACCTACGCTTTTGCCCGTAGGCGGCCAGGGCAATTAGCTGCGCTTGGGACTACACACGTTCCTTCATTATTTTACTTCATAATTAGTACTGTCTCGTTGGTCGTGTTGGTTGCAAACGCGACTGTGAAGGAGAGGTCCTGGGTTCAATTCCCAGGTCGGCCACTATTAGATTTCTCTAACTTAGATTGTCTAATAGTGGCTCCGGAGTCTAGACATGTGCCCGGTGTATGATAACAGACACACCACCTATTCCACAGTGGGACGTAAGCGTGACTGGTGAATCTGTACTACACTCTTCTGTCTACCTCTTCGGGGATTATAGGCGTGATGTTGCGTTTTACACAAAGGTTTTTGAAATTAAATATCCCTTGTCAATGCTTATACAAACATCGTAAGAAAAACCTACACGATACATATCACGAATATTTCTAAAAGTATATACTTATTTAGATGTAAAATTATCAATATAGGTATGTGTTTAGAGAGTAATAGATGTTTTTATCAGTTGCCTTGTTACTGTAGCACGGATGATGTGTAATTATGTAGGTATCAGATGACCATATGTGACTTATTCAATACAATTTTATTGTAGTATTAAATAACTCATATAAAAAAACAATATTAAATGACCCATAGTATACTACTGGAAAATTCATTATTTTTACTTGTCATTATTTCATTACTTGTATGTCAAAGGAGAGTGAAAATTTATTTGGTGTTATTACAAGTTCCATCATCCAAGCATATAGTGTTATTATAGCTGAAGTGGCTGAACAAATGGAGGTGGACGCCAGGAACTCAATGATTTATGAGCTCTGGTGAACTAACAAGCTAATTACAACACAGCGCCGTAGGTAATAAGCAGCGTGAATTGCATTTCGTTATGTTTAACGAGTAATCACTTATAATTTTGTATCGTTGATTACGGTATTAATGCATAATTACACAGAGTGTGTAAAAATTCTCTTGTCACCTTTGTTTTTATTTTTAAAATTAGTTGCGATAAAGTAGTCAGGCGATTTTTTTAAATTATACTTTTTATTAAAATTCTCATGTGATTGAAACGACATTTATATTTAGTTATGTGCTCACTATTGTAAAAAATGTGAAGTATGTATACGCCTTGTTGGTGGTCCTAAAATAAAAAAATGTGTATTAAGCAACCTCTGCTTGATAATTTCATATTTAAGAAAACAATGCTTGTTCTATAAGAATTAAGTTCAACATTTTTTTTTTATATAAAATTCTGCCATTACTGCATAAAACATGCACGTATACACTTATAAATCAATAGATAGGTGTGCGATTCGAAAATATGACTGCATTTAGCAATTTTAAAATATAAATAAAATAATAAACTGCCTCGTTGGTCGTGTTGGTTGCAAGTGCGACTGTTGAACGGGAAGTCCTGGGTTCGATTCCCGGGTAGGGCGCTACTAAATCTTCTAATTTAGATTTTCTAGTAGTGGCTCGGAGTCTGGATAAATGCCCGGTATATGGCAATAAGCTCACCACCTATTCCATAGTGGGACTTAAAAGTAACTGGTGAAACGTGGGATTGTTCTACATTCCTCTGCCTACCTCTTTGGGGATTACAGGCGTGATGTTACTTTTTTAAATAAAATGATAAGCACGATTGCCACACATATCACGCAGCGAAAGAACAAATTAAAATGCAATATGTAGTTCTATTTCGAGTATAGACAACGCAAAAATAGAACGCCTATTGATGACTGATAAACCGTTAACCAATATTTAAATAAATATTTAAAAAAATCATTTAGAATTGAATTTAAAAATGTCTCGTCACGTCTCTTCCCATAGGATGTGGGCATAAACAAGATATTTCAACCAACTAGGTACGGACTTGAGATACCAAATTCGCTTCTTCTGTTTTCCTTGAAGTCGGTCTCTATTTAAATAGCATATCTCATTGCCTCTATAGAAAATAAATCCAATAATAAAATCATAAAAAACGAATAAAAGAAACAGAATATTTTCTTTTAACTATATTACGTAACGCAAACTGTCTACATCGAAAGGAAAAGGAAATTCTTTTATCTTTTTCAATATTCGCCGTTAGTCTCCGTCTATATATCTGTAATTGTCTATAATTGATAACGTCTCATCTCATTATTTCCCTAACAGGCAATTTTAACATTAATTACCTCGAGCAATATAATAGCGGTGTCCGTTTGTTTAATATAAAAAATGTTAAGTTATATGGAGAATATCGTACCCCCTTAATTTAAAGCTATAATGTTGGCACTAAACATAAATACAAATAATGTTGTCGCCAATTTTTCCGATTCTCTTTCAATTCAGTACTCGTTCAAGCGGATTTGGAAATTTCTTTATTGCTGATAAGATAACATTATTCTGAAATCGATCATTAAATAACATATTTGTTTTAAAGGTAAATTCTTCTAACTCAAAGACCTAATAGGGTTACGTTTTAATTTGATGTACCTACAAATAATTATGCTTTTACGTCACGGTAGGTATACCTGATATATCAATATCGTGTGTAAGTACATACCATAGGCAACACAAAGAATGTTCAGGATATATTTTTGAGAAAAACAACAGTTTAATTATAATCATTATTTATATCAAAATCTTTAAACATTAGGCAGGTACCTACTCCTAAACGCAAGAATGTACGTATAACAATGTACGTACCTATAACTTTTCGAATAAAGTTTATCACCATCATATCCAGTTTTACGCCGCATTGTAAAATCTAGATAGCGTACGAAAATAGCTGAATTTATCAAGATAAACTTTTTCCACGCTATACCTACTTAAGTGTCTAATACATCAATGTTAGAGACTATACTCACTACACTATTGGGTAGGTACAATGCGAGTCTCTAATGTTACTATATAGTACCTATAGCAGAAACGATTTTACATCTGATGTCTACATTATTAATAATAATCGTATTTTTTATACTTTCATATCCGTCTCACAGTTAGGTAGTACACATTACCCACAGACGCTGTATTTTAGAACCAGCACAATGGTGACTATAATGGTAATTGAAATCTTAGACAACCGAAAATTTCCATTATATCTAATCATAAAAATATTATTCAAGCAAATACATAAATTCCTCAGAAATAATCATAATATGTTTCCACAGAAATCTTAATAATTCTCATGCATATCTTTACTAATATAACATACACGTTTAAATATTGCCATCATAGTTAATTTTGTTATTTCATAGCCAACGTGACTGTCCATTCAACATACCTAATTAAAAAGTCTGGCAAAATAGCCAAGTGTACGTAATTTTTATACGTCTTAAAAACAGACGGATGTGCGAATTTACTCACTATATTTTCTGTCGCCTTAAAAATAAAAAATTCATTGAATATTTTTACGTTTATAAATATTAAGTAGCATCGCAAAACTCGACATTATATCACAGCCATTTAAAAAACAATAGTAATGAAAACTGTTACCTAATACCAGTCACAAATCGCAGAAATGGCTCAATGAAACACCTATTATTTTAAAGTAAAAGACAATTAACTGCAATGTCGCAAACTTTACTTATAGAGATGTTCTGCAATCCAAAAGTGCAAACTGAAATTGTAAGCAATATTGCACACATGATTTCTGTGTAGCAATGTTCTCTTAGGCGGGTGATGTCTGCCAACCACATTGCTTAATAATCAAACCATAAAGAGGGTGAGGAGTAATATCCTGACTACGAGTCTTATTAAATAGTTCGTATTCTACGCTATATTCTTCTAAATAAAAATACATAGTAGGTACTTACATATTTCTTAGATTATCGTCAATGCTCAGACACATACTTAGAAAACGAAATACCCAGTTGTTTTTTCCTACAGTTCACATTTTTCTTTGTTCTCCAAATTTCCATTACCATTCTTTATTGTATCCAAAGCGCCTTTAGCGGATGCCTGATCGCAGCGAGAATTGGACAAAATGTTTTACATCGCTTTGATGTTACATATAAATACTTACCGAGAGGTGTTCAAGCATGTTCAGCGTTTATTCGGCAAATTGAATGCTTACTGTGTTATGTTGCATTGTTACTGTTCAGAATTATGCCTATTTCTTACTGTGTCCTGCCTTTAATATTTTTATAAATAATCATCAAAGTTAAAATCAGCCTCTGTCAAGCCGCTTCTGTAAAGATTGCTAAAGTAACTTCACGCCTGTAATCCCCGAAGAGGTAGGCAGAGGAATGTAGAACATTCCCACGTTTCACCAGTTA
>DWFO01002931.1:0-13001 GCA_018246595.1 Mimoniades nurscia nurscia | reverse complement strand
CGTGGGACTTAAAAGTAACTGGTGAAACGTGGGAGTGTTCTACATTCCTCTGCCTACCTCTTCGGGGATTACAGGCGCGTAGTTACTTTTTTTTACTATACTAATAATAGTCCTTAGATTTCGGAAATGTGATTATGTATGAAATGAGTTTTCCATGGTCGTCAAAACATGTTACGTAATATAAACTCAAAACTTAAGCTCCAAACACACCACCGGTTTCTAACTGTTCGTCTCATGCTTGTCGAAACCATATTAGTAATAGCGTTGAATATACAGCCCCTCAATAAAATCGACTGACGAACTTGCTGTGCGTCGCCGATCGCCATCCGTCTGTCTCCCTGATGCGGGCGCGACCGTTAATACAATAAAACTATAATTAAAGTTTTCATTTGTAAATTAATTCGTGTACCTAACGATAGCTGGCGATATTGTAATCAGGTCTGTAATACTCGAAGAGGAAGGCAGAGGAGTGTGGTACACTCGCATGTTGCACCAGTTACGTTTACGGCGCTCTATAGAACAGGGGGGTGAGCCTTTCGCCCATACATCGGGCAAATAGCTAGACTCCGAACCATTAATGGAAAATTTGTACAAGAAAATCTAAGTTAGAAAAAATCAGTAGTACCCAAGACTTTAACATAGGATCTCTAGATCAGCACTTCAGCCGTCTTGCCACCACTCAAACAACGAGGCAGTCTTAAATAACGTAAGTAATCCAAAAATTAACCAGAATTCGAGTCATCGAATGTATACTAATGATCCACGCGCTGTTATTTTCTTTAATCCCTTGTAAAGATGCAAATACATTATCGTTATTGAATTATTATTTCTTATCGCCTTATCTAAATAATACTTTGAAATCGGAAATTGGAGAATTTACACACGCTCTGAAAAACATTATCGGTTAAAAAAATATCAGTGCTACTATGCAGTTGCATACTTAGTTAAGTAATTAAGTAAGTCACTAAGTACAATGAAACTAAGTAATTTCAGTGAGTAAATAAATATCTTTGTAACCAAGTATATAACTAACTCAAAAATTTACTAAGTATGTAATTAAATCAGTAATATACTAACTAATCAACTAAATAAGTAAGAAAGTAACAAAATAAATCAGTAACTAAATAACTTGATCCTCCTTATGACGTACGCCAATCTGCTTATACAACGCCCACGTGCATTCATTTCGCCTCGATACTTGGCAACGAAAAGACTTATTTCATAACATTAACACATCTTCAATATACACATATAATACATTAACGGCAACGTATATAGAATTTTTATCGATTTGTCATAACGTAATTATGTTGCGATTGACTTTAAATAATCATTTTCTTGCTATAACTATCTATAGTACGACATATTATATAACATCACGTACTCGACACGTGAATACAAACATATGTAAAATGTATACATATTATGTAGGTATTATATGTAATATAGTATTTCCTTGTGAGTATTAGTCAATGATTATATGTACAAAGATAACAAATTTAATGATATCCAGTTTATCACGAACACGTATTTTAATCATTTTATTAATATTATGACATCATTACTTGCATTTTTATTGCAATATAAATACATTGTAAGTTTATTGGCGATAGCGACAATATGCACGCACATTAGGTTGACTAAAAAAGTTAGTCGTTGTGATAAATTTCGAAAAAAAATCTGTAAATATTACATTATATACTTATATTATGTATACTGAATAACAAATTTTGTAGCGAGGTTACTGCAGTTTAATGTGGACATGTTATGCGAGAATAGTTCTATAAGATTGCTACATTTTTTTCAACTTATTCCATTTCATTGTATGTATCTACATTGGGGCTACAAAGTTAGCTAAGTTAATTAGCTAGCTAACCGATAGGCTCAGCTAATTTAACCGGTTAACTAAACTAGCTTAGGTATCTAGCTAGCGGCTTAACCGGCTAATCTAGCTTAGGTTAGGTTATCTTAGAAGAAAATGTGGCAAAATCCAAAATCTATAATTCCACGCGACAAACTCGTGGGCAACAGCTCTTATATAATAAATTTCAAGATATAAGCTATTATCTAGTAAATTTTAGTGTGTATACCAAGACTCGATTAGTGGAGTGAACGACATCTCGTTCCAAGGTGCCTACATATTATAACATCAAAGATAATCCAAAAACGCTAACGTTATATGCAGATTATATGCATGTACGCGTAAAAAGTTAACAATAGACTGTGGAGTGATTATTAGGTTATTACGTACAGTTATTACGTTATTACGTATCACTTATTTTACAATAATTATTAGGTTGTTACGTATCACCTATTTTACAATAGTTATTGTAGTCTTCGAGATGCCGACACATCACCTGTAATCACTTATATAGATTTCGTCGTCTTCCAAATTACTACGTCGAATGTTTTTTTACGTTACATTAAATTCTGTCTTGAACCTTAACAAATGAAGGTCATACATACGTTGACTTTGGTCATCGAACTTTGCCCGTGATTAAGGCAACTGAATTCACCGATTGTTTAAAAAGAGTTTCTCAAAGTGGACGATGACTATCTGTTGTGGCTGCTTGAATTCTTTACAATGGCAGTAGATGACATTTTTAAAAAAGGGGAACTTTTTTTGCTTGATGTTTTAAACTAAAATTGATAAACAACCACAAAATTTACGCCTCAAGTTAGAACTTAAAAAATAAGAGCAACTTTTTTTTTTCGAAAATTTATTATTCGTGTAAAAGCTGGGGGTTGTGTCGTAAAAATTTTCACGATCAGCCGAGCGACAGTCTGACAACAGTTTGACAACCTATGCCTTAAATTATAGGTGAGTAAGTTCGGTTAATCTTATCACACAGGCACGGCGCGGCTCGATATGCTCTAAGCACGTGAAGCACGCCGCAATCGGCGCCGTGCACGTGGTTTTTGCACCGTGATTACACGTAAAGTGTCACTGATAAAACGGAGGGCCATTCAGTCTAACATGTTTGTTTATTGAATACTAGATAGCAAAGTGATACGAAATAAAAACTCGCGTAATATTATTGTACGTGCTCTTCTATAAGTGATGTAACGTAGTAGTTGTCTTTTGAGAGTGTCTTGCACCTCTTGTGCCTACCTCCTATCGCCTTCGTGCTATATGTTGCAATTTATTTTCATTTTCGATTTTTTTTATTGGTACTTGTTCTTTCGTTCATTATCTATTCATGTCAAATACATATTAAATCATTACAAATAATCTAAGAAATCGTAACATCTCGCCTGTAATCCTCTAAGAGGTAGGCGGAAGAGTGTAGTGCAATCCCGCGTCGCACCAGTAACATTATAATACTAAATACCCCACTAATGGTACGGAAATTGTTATAAAACGAAGTAATGTTTACCGAGAGCTCATCCATTACGACGTGGACGAAAGAAAAATATTATCCCATACAAAATATTATCACAATGTAAATGAAACTGAAAACGTTCTGCTGACGGATATACATTGCTATGAAAAAACTCAAAACCCCCTCGCACAACTCACCCGTTCGAATGATGAATCATGTCGCACAGGGTGTACAGGATGTCCACTTCCAGCGGTGTTATCTGACTCATCATCTGGGCAGAGTGCAGGAACTCCTCCTTGGTCACCTCCTGGGTCCTGTGGCCGTTGGTCGCGTTGAGGTACACCCGCTTGATCAGCTCCATGTTGTTCAGCAGAGAGTTGAACGCCATGTAGTACGGGAAGCTGATCTTGCGCTCCCCTTGAGGGAAGCCCGACGCCTGGAATATGGAATTAGATCATAGTATCACAGTATTATGGACTAAGATCATAGTAAAATGAATTGGTGAAACGTCAGGGTAATTCTGAACATAACGGATCTCTGGTGGGCGTGTCCATGCAGAAATATCTGATGGTGGTGTTGGTGGTGATATGATGGCAGAGCTTTTATGGCCCATACTGAATATCTGAATGCTGAGTGTAGAACATTTCAAGTGTTTATAGATGGCATTTTCCTCTACTTTATCACAGAATCTGCAGATTGGATGGAATGCAGGTCCTAATTAGATAGCATAGATGCCTGTAGTCTTCGGATTGGCCAATTAATATTCCAGCAAGTACAATATGAAACATGAGACACTGCCGTTTAAACTTCATGAGTTTGGAATATTCCAGAGGACTATCTCCTGTGCGGATCTATCTTTGCTGATATCGAATACTAATAAAATATTTCTTTGTACCGTTTCTTATATTGTTTATTCCGAAAACCCTACACGCAAGAATTGATAATTTCTTGTATCTTTCCACTCCATAATTATCCTCTTGAATAATATGCAAATGTTGGATAGTGTTACGAGTAATTAAATGCGAGATAAGATTACAGTTAACTCCTATTCCCGTTTATCAAATAAAATATCTGGAACGCGGTAGACGTAATAGAAGAAATAGACCGTAACAAAACAGTACAATATCTATACATACATAGATGGTACAAAATAGTCTATTGTTTAAGCCACCATATCTGCATAGTAATAGTTTTCACGGCATAGTGTCAAGGTTAAATGTTCACTTGCATTGTATGCCGTTGTATAAATTATGCATTAAAATGTTCGTGTGATAATATGTTAATTTAAGCGATATAAATATATAAACTTGTAATAAATGCAAATTAGTTTGTAATATACTTTTAGTTTAACTTAATCATAACGTAATAACAATTTATTAACAGTTATTGCTCAAGTATACGAGGCTCAATTTGTATATTTCAATATAGGTGCTATAACTCGCAGAAGACAACTAGGTACTTTGCTACTATGACGTAACAGCGAGACCGCTAATCCTTGGTGGACCGAGTCAGATAGAAGGGGGCAAAATATATTCCTCACAAGTGGCAAGTTGATTTCTGAATACTGTGGTACAATCATGTACTGCAGATACAGATATTAAGCAAGGACACACTTACATTAATAACTTTCGTCTTCAAGTCCTTAGTCAGCAGGTGGTTCTTGACACTCAACATGATGTCCCTGAAGTCGCCAGCGCTGATGAACCCGGTGCCATCGTTGTCGCACTTCTTAAAGGCCTCCACGCCGTACTCCTCGTGAAAATCGTGCAGAAACTGACTGAACTCCGGGTACGTCACTAGCCGTTTCTTGTCCTTGCCGAAGTACAGCCGGACGAAGGTGCTCTCCATGTTGAAGGGCAATTTCTTGTGGAGAGCCGTTTTACGCATGACTTCTGCAAACTCGTCTGTGAATATAATAGATTTGAAAGCCGTGTATCTTAACACCTTTAATAGTATTAGGAGCTGTACCTTTCTGTATATCGATAGACCTACTATCGAAGCGACATATCTATGGGTTATTACACTATGAACTCTCCTGCAAATAGAAGGGGAATATCAAAAGAAGTCCGAATGTAAGCAAACTAAACATAAGGAGACAGCGCTGCATTGACTTATATCACACTATTGTATCAAATCAAAGATTGTCAAGTTTTATGTTGCTTGATGTTTCACGACTTTTTTTATCAAGCACTTCTTAGAAATAATATCAAAAATTATACGGTTGGTTTTATTATCCAAGCAACCCATCCTTACTAGCACGACATACTATCTCCTTCTCAGACTTCTAATTCTGAAAGGATAGCCTGGTCCTATAGTAGATAAGAGAGATATAAGGTTTTAGTGATGATCGCATTATCGAAGTATGTAACATTACATTGCACTGACCAAAACAAGCGTCCGCACACAATAATAATACAAAATAGAATCCTTGAGAATATTTGGCGATTGGTATATTGCACTGACTTTGAATGAAACCTGAATAATCTGGTATCATTTGAGCGTTCAAATTATACATCCTGTTGTTACTCGCTGCGATAACAGATGACTATTTGAGTTTTTGTATACATAGGTGTGTTTTATGACGGTAAATGGCCGAGGCATAGCGTATCATAATATGCACTGGATGTATGATACCAATCAGCACGTCAAGTGTTGATTGACCATTATTTGTTTGAATAATAATCGATTAATATTAAGTTTGATTGTTTAAAAAAATCAATATACCCTTATTATCACAATGTCTTGTCTAAAACAATTGTCCACTTTAACATATACGAGTAGACCGTCTGATTTCATAACATTCAATTGAGATGTTTTGTTTTTCTAATATTGACATACACCAATGTCTTAAGATATATCTGTTGCATTTTAGACATTCACATTGACATATTATTATTATCACCTTAACGGAAGGTCCCTGACAGGATAAGCAGAGACATATCTAACGCAGTAGTATCACGGTCATATCATGGGAGAACTTGCATATTTTACATTTAACTGGTGCGTATGATAAAAGTATATACCTATGCCGAGGTTTCGAGCCAAATCGTGGGCACAACGGATCATTTTGTGAGTACCAGTTAAATACACTATGGTATTAGGCCTCGTTTCACTGGTCTAGGCGAACAACGCGTCATAATAACTTTCTAGTTCAGCAAAACATATAAAACCTCCTCTAGTAATCCTCTTACCGCGTGCTTATATTACATTCCAGGTCAATTTCACATTTATTTTGTTTAAATACTGACAAATTGACTTACCGAACGCGACGAGCCCGTTGCCGTTCGTGTCGAACAGCTGGAACGCGGTCTTGTACAGCGCGTCCGGCACGCAGAGCAGACCCTCGAACGCCTGGAACTCCGAGAACGAGATGTACCCATCCTTGTCCATGTCCACGATGCCAGCGATGAGCTGGACCGATTCTTTGTTGTAGTCATCTGTTAAGAGAAAACAACTTACTATTATTATTCTAATAACTATTATATCATCACGCCTGGTTGCTTACGGGGTAGGCAGGAAACAACGAGTGCTAAGATCTCTTTCGTTACAGACCTGATATGCTTCTTTTACATTCATTAAATTACAGTATTTTATTTCATTTTGTCCTCTACGAAGTTAAATTTTTGTACATACAATAACAAAACAATTAATCAAATTCATAACAAAAACCGAAAAGAAATAATTAAAAAATCAAATCGCTACGTGATTTACCTACATGAAAAGTAAAGTTGGTCGAAGCGAAATATTGAATTAATGAATTTTCACTTAACAGGGTCCCGTGTATCCGATTGGCCAGCACTTAATCGGTGAATACGAATAGGTATATTATTATTATTTGTATGATAAAATACTTTTCCACGAGGTCCGAAGGCTCGAAGCATACCCCAGCATCAACTCCTCCTCCTGACTACCATTTTCCTCCAATGACAATTTTGCGTTGCTATGTGCCTTACGCGAATTACCAAACGTATCACTCTCTAGACTCTAATTTCACTGCGGTGACCAGGCGTCAGACGTCGGAAGCTCATTTGGATATAGTTATATATCTTTCTTAAACTGAAATTGGACGGTTTAAGAAAGATATATAACTATATACTTATCATCTACCTCCCCGCAACCTCCTCACCCCCGCTTGATAATGAGGTACCAAGTAAAGAAACTGACTCTTTATTACAATAGTGTTTGTACAAAATGTATATACCTACATTTCACTCTGAAACTGTTTTTTTTTATTCATCATTTGATGTTCAGGAGTGCCATATACTGATGATAATGATGGTGATTAAAGTCTGGGTATGGAGTCTTTGTACCGAAACATGTGTTGATGCGATTTTAAATTCGAAATGTCGATATTAAAATTCGAGGTTGCTACTAACATTAAACATTAATCATAATAAACATAGTTTCGATGGAATATTTATTTTATTTGGACATATATATTTTAGTCAGTAGTGACCGTCCACTGTCATCAACACAGGCTGGTTTATGTGCCATTTCCTGACAATCACAAACATTATAAATTGGATTACATTATTTATTACATGGCTTTATTTTTCCAATGATTTAATTCACAATCTTCTTAAGTAACAGAACAGCTCTCGGCAACAAGAAAATTCCAGAGATAATTATCTTTTTTGTTAGCAACAAGAGCCCGGGCAACAATGTCAAGAGTCTCGACACATCGCCCGCTCTCTGCGTTTAACTGAGACCTACACTGCAAGTTATCATAAGTTGACGACGTCAATATTTCTTTTAGTATTTTTATTTATTTACAATTGTCCTACCTATAGCTAGGTTACTAGTAGTGGTTACAAAGGTGGATTTAATTTACTCAATTATCTAAGCAACTCATGGTAACGAAGCGAATATGCGGTAGGCACAATGTCTTCGATATATAAATGTATATAGGTATTATCCACTTTGTATATTGACTAATTATACATTTAAAGACTCCATAGAGTACCAGAATTTTTAACCTTTCTACAGAATTCAATCAAAACCCGTCTGTACCATTATATCGCAATCGGGACGACAAAATATAACCTTATTAGATTGTCCAAATCGCTAAAGAACAAAAATGTATCAATTAAAGTCATTTAGGATTTTGGACATAGAGACACCAATACATGATGCATTTGTCATTTTTGGATTGATACAATCATAATTATTGCCTTTCTGGGGTTATTTCACTGTTGGTATGGTTCAGATCCATCAAAAACAAAATATATTTAATATACAAAATTTAATAGTAAGTCAAAATATCTAATACTAAAGATCTTAGAAGAACCTTCTTTGAGATGAAAATTTAAATTATAGTGAATAAAATGAAACTGACAAAGTAACTTATGACCAGTGATCTTGCGATCTTGCGATCTTACCTTCAGTGAACAATCCAAGGAACTTCCTGACAAAATCTTCACTAGTGATGTGCTTCTCGCCATTCTTTTCTACCGTGGCATAGAGAAGGAATATTTCACGCAATCGTTCAGTATCAGCTCGTTTTAAATACCCAGCCCCCTGTGGACAATCATTAAGTTATTAAGTAAATTTTTAATAGACAAGTTCAATAAACAATAATTTAAAGATACAATTCAAGACATAACATTCAGACAAGCTTCAACTGAGTGGACATTATTAACAAATCTAAAATGTTTTTATTATATGCAGTCCAAACTGTCAGTTGTAAGTATATGGTCTACACGCATGTTCATAGTCAGATAAAGTTTATAAAAATGTTGAGAAGCTTCAATTTATTGCACCCCGCATTTGTATTTATTATGGAGGTTCCTACAATCCCAATCTACTTTGGTAAAATATCTGAATATAGGAACTATAAGGGATATTCAACCTATGAATTTGTCTCATTAAGTACATCTTCTTTATCTGCTTCGCCGGGTCGATGGCTGATCTGAATGATCAGCCAGTGTGGTGAAAGTATTGGTCGCAATGTCCAGGGTGCGCCGGGCAGTGTATGTTCTTACTTAATCAGACATAGTCGCCGCTTGGCGAAGCTCCTTTCATGTACCCCTTATACCCATGTACCCAAATAGATGCTTATGTATGTAATATTTTGAGCTACAATGTTTTCAATTTTGTGAAATACATCTTGTAAATTTAAAACAGTATTCTAATTCCATTATATTCATAAGATGTACAAAAAGACTGAGCCAAGTAACAAAATAAAGTTAATTGAGTGTTAAGAAAAACTCTATTAAATTATATTAATTCTACAATCAGATATATTTAGTTACAAATAACTTAATTTGCATTTTCATGATATTTTATGATATAATTTATAAAAAAAAACATTACATTTTCATTGAACAACTATAATTTATCATATTACTGTACGAATATAATTTTTTGAACATAAGCGAATGTGAATATTCAGTTTTCGACAGAAAATTCAATAGAATTTGTTTTTGTTTCTTTAATATACTATTAATAAATTTTTCGTCTTATAAGTTCTAATAAAAATTTAATTTGTATGGTAAATTCTTACTGTATACCATACTTGTTATCACTATTGTTTTCTCAGTATACTGTACCTACCCCTTAAGGAAGCTTGCCTGTTCAAATAAATATTACTGCTAACATTTGTTTTATAACAGTATCATATCACATCACAAGCAACTAGAGAACTAATTAAGTTATCTGTGGGTTATATATATTGTAATTATTATATGCAAACTTAAAATACAATACTCTAATTTTGACACTATACAAATGATATATAGTATTACCAACATTATTGATATGAAAATATTCAAAACAGTGGTCTAATAATGAAAACATTTTAAGCTATTTTAGCCTCTATAGGTGAGATTTTCTAATACATAATGTATCACATAACAAATAAAGCTATATTCTCAGCTACCAGTATGTAACTATCAACATGAAATAGAGGCTCCATTCGCACCTCCAACGTGTACCATGCATGTATATGAGATTTATGGTAGCATACATACATATCTTCGAAGCCAAGTACTTCTTCTACATTTATTGATTTTTCATTTATTGTGGCAAATAACTGTCAATACAAATTTGTGATGCTGTCTTAACAGACACCTATGATACCAGATATTTAAGATTGATATTAGGCTAAATTTTATCATTTTGAGGCATATTTCTAGATAGTCATCTATTTAATCAGGTGACAGTGAACTCTTAATCAAGGTCATCTAGGAAATAACAAAAAAATGCATGAAATAAACAATACACAATGTAAATGTGTACACTTCTTGTTAACAGCACAATTAGATATCATTTTACATATCATAAAAAAAAAATTACAGAAAAACTTACATTGTATATTCCACATACAATAGTTAATTTTGGTCATTGACCACCGGTTTGCTACAGGCACAAAAGTAACATTTTAGAATGTTAAATGGCAAATATAACCAAGCTATTACAGCATGGGGTCAAGATAAGCTATCAGCCATACAAAACTTTAGTGATATGTATTAGGTATGTAGTCAGACATTTAAATTACATAAGCTAATATCTTCAAAAACTAAACAAATATATTAGTTGTAATTAAAAGTAATTATTCATAGCCCTATCAGGTTTACAGGGTACCACAAATGAATATTTAAATGATAATGAACATAATTACAAACCAGTTAGCACTAAATTAATTGCATAAATGCCATAAAACTAAAAGCTAATTTTGCTGCTGCCACAGATTATTAAAACAAATTTTAAAATTAGAACACTTTTTAGTTACTACTTGGTCACAAAACAACATATATGTCAATTCAAAAAAAGAACTCTCAAACACAAATTGCACATCTCTACATATTTTCCATTACAATTCATTAACAATAAATTAAAGTTACCCGTTGTGAAGGCATTGTCGTTTAACGAAGACTGGAATTGGACTGAATTGATGAACACTTGACGTAACAGATAAGAATTATCTTGTATGCAAAAGCAATATACATTATCTCGCATGGCCATATTGCCTCCATCATTCACCAAGACTGGTATATTGGGCCACATTTAAAAAATAACAATGGCAAAAGCTTTAAAGAGCATAAGCATCTGGTAAGTCGTAAGATCTAAATGTGTTCATAAAAAATCAATCCAGAGTAAGTTGTTATTTTCGATGTATTTTGTACATTTTTTCGTCTAAGGTCAAAAAGGTTAGAACGGGTGATTATCTAACAATTTGTTAGGCTACCTATGATGCGTTTCAAAGTATCGGGGAGGTTGACAACATGTATGTAAAACAACAAAATGAACATAATATTTTAGTTGTTCTCGTCAATTTTGTTTGTCTGCATACCAGAACACCGCATCTTTGACGTTATACCAAATTTCAAGGGCAGAATTTCAAGGCCGATCGCCACATAAAAATAAACGAATAAACCGCATTCAATAGATTAATTGCATATTAAAACAGACTTTAATGGATGTTCTAATATGAAAATGCCGTAAAAATTACAAACTTACCCACCTCTTGACAGCTGGCCGGAGTGATCAAAAATTCGAACAAAGATTTAAACATTACAGTGTTTTCCTGCACTGAACAGTTTTTGTTAAGTGAGATGATGTAAAATTTTGCTTGTTAACAGTTGTGTAAAGTTCGTTTGCCCTGATTATACGTCACAAATTATAAAAATATTACAAAATCTATTTTAGCTGACCACGCACTCTGCTCATGATCAAGCAAGAACCGACCGCCGGGTGTAGTGCGTTCGGTAACTTCGGAAATCGGAACTTGGCAGAATAGGGTTGTCTCTGTTGTGCTCGCAATTAAAATAGTCATTCGCAAAATCGCAAATTCTTTAATTGTTCCATTATGCTCATGGTTTAAGTACGATGTATTGTGCAGACAAAATCAGCAGTTATAACAAATATATAATAATGAAATTAACTGCCATTTATAAATTTATTTGTAGTCTTATTTCCATTTTTTACATATAACAAATATATTTAAAACTGCCTATCTGTTACGCTTTCTGTTATTATCACCTATATTATGTTACTCTAATTACGTGTACTAATATTTTTTATTAACAATATGTAAGCTGATTAATACTGAGCACCTCAAGAAAATGTTAAGTCCGAGAAACGAATGTAAGATAATATTATGCACAAGATATTAATAAAAAAATCCGCTGCTAAAAGATTTCAAATAAAATACTGAGTCATTCAAATAGTAATTAAATGTAATTATTCTCTTTCACTAAAAAAAATGCTTCAAGTCATATTATAATTATGATGTTTCGATATTTATTTGATAACACCGCATCGTGTGTTTATAAATTGTAGGATTGTAAGTTTTATAATTTGAATATACATAATTAAGAAATTTCCAGACATCGAATAATTATGTTGATATTTTACAATTCAATAAAATTAATTTGAAAACATGCGTGCTGACAACAGTATAATAATCGACCTTTGTGTATGGCGTATAACGGACCTATATAAAACTTAAACTCTAACCAGACCACTAACCAGTCTAACCAATCAACATTTGCTGCAATCAGTTATTTTTGTATTTGAAATAAAACGTGATTATAGTATAGTAATTATTAGTTTTTTTATTAAAATAATAATATAATGTTTTATCATTGCTAAATACAAATATAAATAAACGATATAAGTACCCCTTGTGATAACCAAACCAGCGAATCGTAACAATGTTGCAGATTGCGTACCTGAATT
>DWFO01002930.1:0-13003 GCA_018246595.1 Mimoniades nurscia nurscia | reverse complement strand
ATATTTTATGTTTAATTTACCATAATTCGTCCTGATTTTGGGCAGTTGTATTAAATTTGTATTTTTCCTGCGTTTACTATATCTACTAGGTTCTTTGAGATCAAAGCGAAACTGTGTTACACATATATTTGCAAAATATATAAATATATATCTCAATCTAGATTGAATTTATTCAGTATTCTATACATCGTTGAATATGATACTTTATAAAAAGAAAACAGGAGAGTTTATCGTTTTGAAGCTGAAATATGACAGCTTTACTAAAATTAATAGCAACTGCATTGCTGCATATGAGGGATGGATTTTAAATACCTTTTAACGTTTACGTCCCCGTATGGAACAGGTTATTGCCATATACCGGACAGATATCCAGACTCCGAGGCACTACTAAACAATCTAAGTTAGAAAAATCTAATAGTGGCCGACCCGAGATTCTAACTACGCTCTCGATCAGCAGTCGCACTTGCAACCAACACGACCAACTCGACAGTCAATATAAAAACAAAAGTAATACTTTCATGAATAAGGTTTTTATAAAACCAAGAAATATAAAAAAACTACGGCTTACTACACATTTCTTGTTTTAATTATCAATACATAGGGAAGTATCACGGAATACATTTTATATCATGTACATGGAAACCTGGTTCAAAATTATTAAATTTATTTGACTTATGTCTGCCATATCAAAAGCTTTTAGGAGTTACTGTTAAACAACTTTGATAGTGTAAGACTAAATAATAAGTCTATGTAAAGAACGCCATGACCTTGTTATTCGTTAAATAAACGTTCACGCGTATCTCGTGCAAGGAAATCGCTTAAAGAGACACACTTTAAGGAATCTCATAACGAGTTCACGTCAAGAGTGCGGCAATGTAGCCATAAAGTTTGCTATCAGACAAAATTCCGTTACGCTTTATCAGCATTAATGGCTCGCAAATAGCTACGCCAATCGTCTTACACTCTTATATCATTCGCGAGTCGTCCGCTGCATTATTCAGTATTTTGCTTTTTAATATTCTGACGACATATTTGAGTCTCCTTTCAATTTTTTCTCGTGTCTCCCGCGCGCCCGTGTGCGCGGAATTTTGAAAGCTACTTATTGATGTTCGCCTCTTAATCCCGACATATCACGTCGACTGTTGGCTGTTCCATTTATTTTTTATCGATACCGCCGAGGGGCCCGCACTTGTTCTCGTCATATTTACAACCCACGGAACAGATTTAAGATATATTGCGGTTGATTTTCATCAGCGCCGATGAAGTCTGTATATCCGTGATCTGTAGTCATTTGTACCGGAAATATTTCAAAGCTGGTCGAATTTAAAGGCGAATGTGATCGAAGTACCTATATGGATGTGTCTATTGGATGTGATACCGGAAAAGATTAATCCATGTTTGTTTAATTATCTACATTCCAGCAAGCAGCTCGAACAAATTGTTTTTATGCGACAGCGAACGGTAATGTTTCATTGTTACGGTCGTGATATCGACGCCTTTTACAATAACATCCTGACAAGTTGATTTACCAGAGGGCTCAAAGCACTTAGATATGAATCAAAATATTACTCCACTGGGTTTGCTTCCATTATTTTCTTCATATATGCACGCTTGCTTCTAACACTTAGAACTATTTACACGTACATATTTTCTCGGCCAATTTGGACATTAATGTCCCATGCCACGCTGTACTGGAATGTAATTTTGCGTCTAACGCAACAAGAGCCAGATAATAATATATCTTAGTCCCAGTGTCTCTGTTATATGTAGTTACGTCCACAGCGGTGTCACAAGGACCATTCAGATCCGTTTTCATAAAATTATAGCGACAGGAAGTGTCATGTACAGAATATATTCCAATTCCAAAAAATAAATGGAACATAACACATTAGTATTTCTATCGAGTGTCTAATATCCATTACATTTTTTTACAAATCTCTTTTATGTACGTCAATAAATATAAACGTTCATAAATGATTTTAACAATGAAAATTTTTATATTCCTCTCTGGCACCTACTTTCTCATACTAAATTTTAATAAGATAAAACGCTTATAAGACTTGTTTAGAAAAGAAGGATTATATCACGTATAACCTTTTGTTAGAAAATCTTGCGAGTACCACGTGTCACATATTTTTGCACTAAATGCTTACTTTTGTAAGATTCACCCGATAAATATCCTTTTTCTCGAACTGTGGGTGTTATAGGAAACATTACGGTCCTCAAAAAGGCGTAATAAAGAGAGCGCATCGTCTGAAGTGTCTGGCTTCGCGAAATATGGCGTTGCGCCTTCTAGTAAGTGGTTCTATCGCTCGCTATAAATCAAGAGACGGTCCGTCCATTCCGGCAGATTGGCTGCAGTTACCCTTGCACTTATTGCCGATTCCTCCTCCAATCTCGGCCCCCTCGACCCCTTAACCCCCTTCGTTAACCCGGCCACTTCATTTGTTTACATTTACCATCTACCAGGTTCATTGAACTCCGGAAGTATAAATTTAATTGTAAAAAACAATTTCGGTATCTATTATAGATATTATAATTATAATATGTTTGTAATATTTTTTTGTTTTAACATTCTTTCGTTTCTAAAAGATGCTAATTAAAATGTATCTTTAGCAAGTTGCAACGCAAAATACGAGATAGGTAACTATGTATTTATTACAAAAAAATCGTTAATCAAAACACACATATAATTCTTTGTAAAAAATAGCTTGTAACAAAAACCAAAAACGAAAAAGATCATATCAACTAGAGATGAAACGAAAAAAGATAAGCCCGTAAAATGGCCCATCTTTCAACGCTTAACATTCAAGATAGTCTATTAAAAATATTTCATCAAAATTAATTTATTCTCCGGTCTTCATCGAGTAAGTTTATTATCGGCGGACTGATGGAAATCCTCCTGAAATTCAGTGTCATCTCTAAACGTAAGTGGCGTGAAATGGGACGCTATAATTGCTTCATATTTACGCCATCTGAACCCGCTTCGTGTGGAAAAATTGGCCAATTACTTGGCAAAGCTACGTAGGTCACGTTGTAGGAGTCTAATTGGGTAAGTGGGTAGGTGAGCCCCGAACACTGTGATATATATATAGCGGAAGTACTCTGATTGGTAATATGTCTAATTAAATAATATTCCTAATTTGTAACATTACCAAAGTAATATGGTTCGCTTTCATCGATATTGAAGACGAATGAAAATGTATATATTTTAATTAAACATTTAAACGTTCATTTCTTGGAATTGAAGCTTTATGAGTACCTACAGCTGCGTTCTCAATAATGCAAATTGAAGCAAAATTTAAAATACTATCAGTATATATTAATCGACACCGTGAAATATCAAATGAATTGGTTTTTTTTCCGACCATTTTGTTGTTCACTATTTGGAACATGGGTAACCTCTTAGATTAGAGGGTTAAGGCCATAGTCTGCCACGCTGGCCAAGTGCGGATTGGCAAACTTCACACGCCTTAGAGAACAATTTTTTTTGAGAACTCTAAGACGTGCAGGTTTCCTCACGATGTTTTCCTTCACCGTTTTACCAAGTGATATTTAAAGTTAAAACGCACATTTTTAAGAGGTGCGCGCTCGGGTTTGAACCCGGTCTCCCGGAGTGAAAGGTCGAATTTCAAACCACTAGGGTATCACTGCCTTAAATGAATTGTTAATATTATCCAATGACATTAATCGTATTAACTATGTTTAATTTTTTCTTGTTTTGATATCATATTCGTAGATTGTATATTTTGTATCATATTCGTAGATCTACTTGACTCTAAAACTTGACTATTAAAGAATGCTCACAAAATGGTATCTGCTACGTATATATATAAATTATGCAATCGGAATTTAGTAAACAACTTATAAAGAACTGGAACAATTAAATTGCTTATACTACTAGGATCACGATGTTATATTACAAGAAGACAAATGATAAACAATGTGATGTAGATGGCCAGAAAGAGGTTACGTTATTCCAAAAATTATATACATATATTCAACATTATATATTTAACATATATATTTAATATATATTCAACAGTACGACGTAAACGTGTACGAACTATGCTGTACAGTGAAATTTTAATCCTATCAAGCTCAGACGCACCTAATTACATTATCATTAGTTTCGGCGCGGCGCGTCGTTTATGGTATTACAAACAAATTCAGACGGGGTTTTTAATACGCTCCAACATTTTCGCGGCGATGCAAGCTTCAGCTCCCCCACCCGAACTGTTTCCGAATGGAATACTACATTTATTTAAGCTGAAATGCAACAAATGTACAGGCCTACAGTATTGAGAGTTATGTATTAATGTATTCTTTTCAGTTTGTTGAAACATTAAATTAACTGAAGTTGTTTTTAATAGCGATCGCAATGGTGACGGCCCCGTTGATCGTGTTGGTCGCGAGCGCGACTGCCCATCGAGAGGTCCTGAGTTCGAATCCCGCGAGTCGAGCACTATTGAATTTTTCTATCTTAGATTTTCTAGCAGTGGGTCGGTATCTAGTGCCCGATGTATGGCAATAGAATAGTGCCCGATGTATGGCAATAGAAACGTCACCTGTTTCATAGTATAGTGTGGTACATTCCTCTGCCTACCTCTTTGGAGATTACAGTCATGATGTTACGTTTATGTTACGTTAGTAATAGAATCCTACATAAAAACCTACATAATCGCTAGGTCGATCTCTCAATTTTAAAAGAGATATTTATGTAAGACGTCAGACTTTCATATCAAGGAGAAAAGTAGACCATATCGTTGGTCAATTGATAGCAAACTCGACTGTTGACCAAGAACTATTGGGTTTGAATCCCGGGTCAGGCAACATTTAATTGCACTGAAATTATACCCGTGTATGGCAATAGAGTAACCCATTTTTCCGTGGTGGGACGAACATGTAAATAAACGTGGTAAACGTACATATAATTCTCCCTACCCCTTCGAAAAAGTACAGGCGTGATTCTATGTTAAATTTAATTTCCATTTAATGTATTACGCATCTTTAACCCACTCAGTTATTTTTGCATCATAGATATCCGATACTTAAAAAACCGCATTAAAATAAATCTACGCTGTAAACGAAAACATTCATAAAAATTGGACGAATAAACAGTAATTTTGGCATCTGTAAACGTAGATAAAGAAACGCAAGTTGACCGTAAACAAAGCAGTTTAGGGCGCTCCCGTGTTTTTCAATTCCATTGCTGTCGTACAGCTCGCCCCCGGACAATAAACAACTACACAGTGTGTATTAGAAAACAGGGATGCCGCGGTTACGGAATGACGCTCTCGTTCACACTCGATTTGGCAAGTAAATTGCGAGTCGCCTGCGACTTTACATGCACGTATACCGAACTGGAAAAGCTGGAAACTATGTACTATCGGATTTCTTTATGGCTTATTGAGGCAGAATACCCTTTGATTTGTTTTGTATGATGTTAATAGGAGCGTCTAATATACGAGTATGTATAAAAAGTTTGAGTGCATTATAGTTATTTTAAATGAAACAATTATAAGAGTATACTAGTATCATAGCCGCTATAAACACAAACGAAGACAAGTACTAATGCGACGACTAAATTTATTATTAAAATGTTTGCCCAACTGCGATACTGTAATTGATGGATCAAAATTACCGTCTACATATATTTTAAAGATTCACCAACGCTAGCGTTATCTTTTAAACCTCCGACAAATGTATGAAACATTTCAGTACCATATTTTCGTATGTCGCTTCTGCTATCCTTTTCACGTCCCCTTGCTGGGCAAGAGTGTCCCCCGCAAGGGGACGGAGCATAATCCACCGCGCTCCGCCAGCACGCATTGGCAGTGATTGGGTTCCGTGGCCGACCGTCCGTAAAATGTTTTTAAACTGCATTCCCCTTCATTGAGGCTTAGAAAACTTAGCGACTCACACTATATGTTGCTAAGAATTGTACTTCTAATTCGTCATTGATGAGTTGTATCATTATAGACATTGTATTGTAATGGGAAAGACTTGCTTTTAATTTACAATAACCTCATGTTCTAGTATTGATACATACAATTTATTTAATAGACCCATCTTTTGCTATTTCAACATTACACCAAAATACTAAATTCATCCATATATATTTTTTTAGAAACTCATTGTTCCTTTTATCGTTTCAAAGCGTATTTTTTAACTACATCGACAAGCGACAAATACGAGATTGTATCCAAATAAAATAAGATAATACAAATATTAGTTGCAGATGGGTTTTAATATATTACGAATCCTCTATATGAGTGTATGAGATTCCTTAAATCTTAAGCCCTTGTTACATCGGTCAGGGACCTTTCAAAGTGCTAATATTTCTAGAGCTCTCAATATTCATCTACAAAACCATCGAGTTCTAGTGAGAGACCTTACATTGCTCTATTATTTCAGTGTAACGTAAATATTTAATTTCGACCGAGTGAGTATCATTGTTAACACTATATACTTATATGTTTCAATTTACATATACATAACGTAACATCACGCCTATAATCCCCCAAGAGGCAGGCAGAAGAGTGTAGTACACCCCAACGGAATCCGGTGAAAATCAATAACGTTTGTGTCGCATCATGGATTAGGTGGTGTCACCACTTATCGTCATGTACCATGCACAGTCGACTTAAAGGATATTAGTCATATTAGCGACTGTATATGCAAGTTAAAAGCATACATACCTTTCTCTTTGCATACAAAAGGGAACATCAATGAATAACAAATCCAAAAGTAATATAAGCCAAATTACTCGTACCTGCCATCGAATTCCCACGGAATGTTTATCTGTGCAAGACATCTTATTGAAAAGCCGGGCCGGGTGTTCTTTCCAATCGAGCCCACAACAGCAAATAGAATCAGTGATTAAACTGAAAACGTTTGCCAAATAAAAAATTGCGTCGTCTAGGACAAAGAGGGCGCTTCTGGAAATCACCGCGCGAGACCGAGGGGTTAGAAGGCAAGGTCGAAGACACGATAACGCCGACGGCACGAGGGTTGAAAATCTAATTTGCAAATGCATTTCCTGCCTTTCAGGTCTTAGTGACGTGAGCTCCGTCTTACATTTTTAAACAGAGCTCCGACCGAGAATCGAACACGTTCTGTCCGCCTTCGGCTTGAAGGAACAGAGAATGCGAACTCCCCGAAACGGAAAACGGCTGTAATTGCGTTCGGTGGGGAAATAAACATTTTTTTAAGGTCGTTACGTACTCTGGTATTCAAGTTTTAAAATGTATTAAAGTATATACACTTATAATACAATGTTAAAAATATGTCAATATTATATTACATTTCTTATATACAGTATATGTATATTATTGAGAACATAATCCTACGTAGAGATTTTAATTGGAGAACCGTGTTGAAGTGTGCTCTAGACTCAATTAGTTTCAAGTGCAGAAGTGGATGCCCGTGCTCTGATGTAGATGTTGTCGCTCCACCTACTCAAGGAGAACAACCGTACCGATATTTGAATAATGTCTCTACTCCAACTTTAATTTAACACGTTTATATACTATTAAAAACAATATACACGATCATTTTATTAGACACTGTACTCATACCCCGTAACTTACATTTTAGACTTCGTTAAAGTGCTAATACCTAAACTGCACAGGTTATGTTAATTTTATAATTATTTGTCCGACAATCAAACCTAGTGAAATTCAACTCATTGTGCTACGAATTAGTTACCCACAGCGACTACCGATTGATGAACCCACCACCTAGCACGTCATCAATAAAACGTTGATAATATTAATCTTAATACTATGTTGATATTAACTTTGCTCATATTTTTTATCAATGAACAAGCAATCCCGTCACACTTCATTTATAGCGCTGTACCTATAAGCATCAATGGAAGAGAAAAAAAAGTTGATATGCTTATTCATTTTTCCACGGCTCATTACATGCAAGGGGATAGATGATTGATCTATGAGAACATTTACTCAATGTAATCCTATACAAGTTTGTATTGATCAAGAATATTAATCAAATCAAATTGTTTGACTAAACTCTTTTTCTGGGTCCACTCTAATAGACCAGCTCGACGAGCGAAGTAAATTTTGATCGTCTTGAATTTTGGCATGTTTCAATAAAGTCTATTTTTACATTTATGTAAAGTGTTCGTGACCGCGCTATAACAATTGCAATGTTAAAATAGACTTTAATCAAAGCTCTAAAGTTCTATTTTAAATACTATTAAACTCTGGTATGTTCGCTGAGCCAGTCTATTTGTAAGTATCCTTAGTGTAAATATACTATCAAAATTTTAATTTGCTACTAAACAATATATATATATTAAACAATATGTATTAAAAAATTAAAAATACAAGTTATGATGGCGCATATGTACTCTCGTAAGTTATGATGGCGCACATGTATACAATAATGCAACTAACTAATTCTTTACTGAAACTATTTTAGATATAATTTGAAACATTAGTGAAGGTATTTATAGTGAATGTAACGTAATATGTTAGATCGCGAACCTAATGGATTTATCATGTTCAGATCAACTCAATCCAACAAAAATACGCGTAAGTCGTCAAATTAGAGTCACACTGTCTCCGAAGCTTTTATTATTATCCCATTAGAGATCTAAAGAGCCATCTTATACGAGACTTGTAAAAGAAAACGCGCAATTTTATTTTACTACTCTTTCATTCCACTTGTTTGTTACTAAGTGCTTCTCTAATGTGTTTTAAATACGGATTGTAAAAATACATTTATGATTAAAAACATAACTGAGGCGCGACTTATCATTGTTATTGTGTTCTTTGTGCAATTTCCTGTGTATTATTGAAATTCATAATGTTCAAATCGTTCTGTATTACATCATGTCACTTTTGACTTGACTGCGTCGTTGATCGAGTGGTTGCAACCGCGACTGCTGATCGAGATGTTCTGGGTTCACATCCCGGGTCGGGTTTATTGAGTTTTTCTAACTTAGATTTTCTAGTAGACATTTCTAATAGTGGCTCGGAATCTGGATTGGTTCCCAGGGTGTGGCGATAGACTTACCCCTTATTTCACAGTGATGCGAAAACAGGCGTGGTATTACGTTACGTCGTACGCCTCTGTCCACTGATGGACATAGTCCTTCTTTGATGGGTTTTGCTTGTAATAGCCTCTGTGGGCTGATGAGTTATTATTATCACGAATTCTATATTATAAGTGTTAATCGTAAAAAAATGCTTGACGTTATTGAATTAGATAAATATTACCAAACATCTCAATCTCGTTACTGCTCACCCATTGCAACTTACAGATAACCTCGGTAAAGTTTTATCAAAGAACAAACAAGTGCGCAAACTATAAATCTGGCAAGTAACATTTATCGGCAGGTCGACAGAACACATAAGTTGCAAGATGGCATTCCTATGGTCGTTGCACACATCAAAAAGTCGGCAACTTTTGACGTGTCCTACGGCGAAGTTCCTCCAACAAACTTCTACATTAGAGATGAACTTTCACGGCAGACTTATTCTCTTACAACCCGTAAAGAATCTTTATGCAATGAGCGGAACAAATCTTGCAATATAAACTAAAATTGTATTCTCTTGTGATGTCACAGACACACGTTCTGACATTTTTGTCATATTCTTATGTAGGTATTGACTTGTATGTTTCGGAATTCTTTCAATTTCGTACATGTCTCCGCAGGCTTATAGACTACTCAAGTTACGATTTGCTAGTCTATTCATGTCTAGAAAATCAATATTGACTGAAAGCGTCCGACAAAAACTTCAAGTGTTTTCCTTAGAAGTTACGAGTAGGTACATACCTATACCTACATTCAGCTAGTTGTATTTTTAATTTTTGAACATGAAAATAATTTTCCACACAAACATTGAAATTTAAATCATTAAATAAACATCAAAACATGTTTCTAAAAGACATTATCACGACGGTAACACATCGTAGTCGCATTTAATGAAACATTCTACGTCAAATGAAATTAAATATTTCATTGGGTCTCGACTACTAATAAATTTAATACTCCTGGATGCCGGGCAGAATGTAACGAGTTGCTGAATGATTAATATTAGTCTGATTGAAATGAAATAAACATTGTGCCGTGCGTACCTTCACTGGCAGGTTGACTTTTGAATACAACATGGCTGAACGTCGTTTTGAAATGAGCGTAATAAATAAGAAACTCGAGTAATTTAAATATCTTTTACATAATGTTTTTGTATTTACATGACATAACCGATAGGTATTATCCGATTATAGGCAGAGGAGTTTCATTTTTGACCATTTGTATTGTACATTCCATGGAGTCTAGCTTAAGCCTTTACCATACAAGGGGCCCAAATCCATACTCAAAGTTATTACTGGAAATTTCGAGACAGAGAAAACCGACTAATAATTCGTCTGAACTAGAGAATGAACCTTTTGCAATAGCTTTTGCAACCACCAACAAACGCAATCTATGTAAGTCAGTTTGTATATTTTGCACATGTAATTATAGTCGTAAGTATGTAGCAAGTGTTTACCCTGTTCACTCATATCAAGTATCTAAGCTTGGTTCGCGACATGTTTATAATATGTGTTCGCGACATGTTTATAACAATAAATATGAGAATTTCAGTCAAATCTCTTTACGGTGCATTCTAACACGCTAAGATTACAACTAAATATACGAACGAGTATGAAGATTTTGCATTCCAAGTTTGCGACGTGCATACAAATTTGACTCAACTGTCTGGATCGTCTTAATTAATGATAATTGCTGTCTTCTTTAATCAAATCGTTTTCATTTCGAGTTTGACAGGAACATTTGTCGAAGTTGGGACATTGTCTTCGGAAACTATTTCAAGTGACGCTAGGAATGGGGGTTTAAATGATTTAATTGCTTGGATGGCATCATTAGTTATACGAGTATGATTTTTACTAATTGTTCTTTGCCTTTTTTAATATAGCATTTAAGGCCTATGTTTCTTGTAAAAATAAAACTGTCGCCAAAGTTTAGTTGTCAGTGAAAAATAGTCTTCTGTTCTAGCAAATCTTGATCATTCTTTCTATTATCGTAGATACCTACTTTATTATGTGCTGCGTTCACTTTCAATGTCACCTGTCACACACTGTCACATGACAGCTGTTTTTCCCGAATACGTAGACTGAGGTGTAGCACACCCACATTTCAGCTGTTATATTCCGATCGTTCCGTGGAATAGGGGCCAAGCCGGACGACGGACCGGACACAAATACAGACTCCGAGCCACTACAAGAAAATGTTAGAAAAGTCCAGTACTACTCGAGCCGAGATTTTGAACACAGGACCTCTCGTTCCGTAGTCGCGCGTGCAGCCACTCGACTATCGAGACAATAAATAATATTTTTATAACAGAGTAAATGTAGAAATCAAATGACTTGTAATTTTGATGAGTTTAAGATCACAAGAATCCCGTATAATTAAGCTATTCATAAAACATTTGGATGCATGAGCAATAGTGGTAAATTTTCAAGAGCGTTCTTTTAGACGTAACAAGCTTAACATCACGCCTGTAAACCGCCAAGAGGTAGGTAGAAGAGCACAGTGCCCTCCCAAATTTTAATTGCAGGTTTATTATAATAAGTTACAAGTTAAACGTGGAAGTGTAATACACATTACAGGCTTAATTTTACGTTATATATTATAATACGATGCTGTAGTACGCACTTATGTAAATTACATTATTACTAAGGAGCGTATTTCATATAATAAATCCTTATTAATTATATGAAATACGCTATACGAACATGCGCTATGCGAAATACGAATATACGTTAATAATGTGAAGAGTCAAATCCACTCAGAGGAGATAAAAGACTAAGGTTCCGCTTATAATAAGATCGAGAAATATGTACAAACATTAATTTATGATATATTTTAAGAGGATATTTCAGTCGGGATTCGCCCACTCGCAATTTGTTGAGTGTTTCGTCGAAAATACAATGGTTCTTATTTTGACTTTTAAAATAGACACAAGGAATGAATCCTATAACATTTTATGTGCACATGTTAATGTTACATGCTGTTTACGTTATGTACGTACGATACATATGTGTATCTATGGTAATATCATAATTGTGGTAAGGGTAGAGATAAATATTTGCCACTTGACACTCAATGCCTACCCGATAAGATATCTGACATGTTGATAGAATAATCGCAATGTAAAAAAATAAAAGTTTAGTCAATTCTTATTTACTTTGATTTACGAAATAAAGGTCAAAAAACTGGTAAGTCTATTGCCCTACACCGGGAACATCTCCAGACTTCAAGCCACTGCTAAAAAATCTAAGTTAAAAAAATCCATTAGTGCCTTACCAGGGATTTGAACCCAGACCTCTCGAGCGGCAGTCGCGCTTGCAACCAACACGATCAACCAATCAATCAATATTATTTAAAGTAATACACCCCTTTTAGTTAAATTAATTACATCAGATTCAAATTCAACGCACTCACGCACGTTAAATAATGAACAAGTACAATTCGATAGAAAACCCTTACATTTCCATTGCGATAAATTTCCTTTGTATAAGTTCATTCACCTTGGCTTTCGGCCAGTCGATATAGAGAGCTTTTAAATCGTTTTATTACTAAATCCACGATAAACAAAGGCGAACTTCGAATTTTGACTGATATAAAGGTATTTTGGGTAAATTTTTTAGAAAGAACAGAAAATGAAATCTATACATTTCAATGTGTTGTTTATTTGCTCAAGGAATAAAAATCAACGAATGAATTTCATGAACCCATTTTACATTTAAAGTTTAAAGATGTAGCAAACGAAGGGTATTTCTGTATGTTTTCTGCTTTCGTATTCTGTTGTCATCTTTGAGTGTAATGCAATCGGTCCGCTTATTCCGGGGGTCCGAGTTCTATTTCGCAACTATGTATTTAGTGCGTTTATTAAAAAATGTACGTTGTAAGATTAAATATCAATTTATTGTTCTAACGGTGAAGGAAAACGTGGTGAGGAAACCTGCACAC